>JAPDSC010043304.1:12204-35785 GCA_026290005.1 Latrodectus geometricus
TATGTTTGAATTTTTTCAATATAATAGTACATCAGTCTTTGCTTCTCCTAACTTGCATTTTATATTAAACCCGTCAAATATTCATTAACTAAATGAAAAATATGCTTAAGCCACTAATCTGATGACATTATGTTCCTCGATTGAAAAACTGGCTCATACACAAAACATAGTAGAGGTGTTCAATATTTCATGCGTTGTTCGATGTCGACATTAGTTTCAGTATGTAATGTTCTTATAATAACGCATGAATTTTTTTATAAGGGTTTGTGAACAATATTATCGAAATACTTTATAAATAATGGTTTCACAACAACAATTTTATACAAGTACATAAATAAAAAATATATGTTAATAAAATTATAAATTATAATAGAAGAACTAGTATTTTGAAATAGTATTCTTTGAAAATGCTGATTTGCTGCATGTACAACCAAGTCAAGAATGCAAAATTAAATCAACTTGAAAAAAAGAATTATTTAGTTTTGTAGGTAGTGAAAATCACGAGTTTAAATAAATCCCGTAGTAGATGCGATTCAATAGATGCCTTTGCAGCATTTAATCATCCATATGACAAATCCACGTGTTATGTTATTTTCTCAGCTCTTCCCCATCATTTTAGCATGAATATGCATTAATGTAGCTTAGAGTTTCAAAGTTTTGATTTTGTCTTTCTAAACTATCAGAATTCATGAACTTATTGAAAAACTACTAAACTATTGCTTTTTCTTATTCATTATTACTTAGATTTGATAGAATATAATTCAAAATCCCCTCATGCCTTATATTACTATGAAATGAAACTTAGTGTGATTTATTGACTTATTATCATTAGGTAAATTTTTTAAGTAACTTTACAAGTAAATTCAGTGAAATGGTCTATTATTGTAAATGAAACACAATTTTCTTGCTTTTTTCATTTATTGCACAAATTTAACAGAGAAAATACATTGAAGAATCAGTATTAATGCAACATGGAGCTTCTCTTAAAGACATAACAGAAGTGAAACATTTTTTACAATAGATTTTCAATAAGGAAAAAATAATCAGTGTAAAAAGTGGTAGAAAAAAACAACATTCTTTTGATCTCATGCCATGTCAATTTTGAGGGTATTAAAAGAACTTGTGTGATTCAACATAGTAATTTTGACAGATTGTGCAAGTCTGAAAGTTAATAAAACTCCTTGTACCATAAAATGATAGAAATTTGTTACATTCAGCACAGAGTGGAATAAGTTATGATAGGATCAGCAAGAAATTCAAAGGCAACAAAGCAAGAGTTGAAATAAAAAGTTTTTATTAAAAAAAGACATACATTTTCTTTTCAAACCACATACTACTTATAAACTAATTTTTATTAGTCAATTTTTCCTTATTTTTTAGGAAATTGAAGATTTATTTATTCAGATAAAATTGCTACAGTTTAAATCGTATATTATAAAATTTTAGCGTGAACTTATCCGGAATCATTTTTGTGTATTATCCAGATTCATTTATCCTGTTTCATGTCAATTATATGGCCATCAGTTAAAGTACCAAAGTAAGGAATAATTTTCAGCAACTCCAGTTTAAATAACTGATAGTTATATTTGCTTTATTTTAAAAAATAAATGCATAAAATACTGAGATTTATGATACTAATAATTCTATTTTACACCTTTAATATTCTCTAAAAATGCTTTGTTTGTTAAAAATACGTAAACTTAAATATTTAAGAAAAGTGATTTTTTTATTTCAAAAAATAAAATTGTGGGGTAAGTATGATACTTTTTTTTACACATAAACAGACAGGATATCAGCAAATATCATTTGTCTTTCTCTCAAGTAAAATAAAACACATAAACAAACATGAAAGAAAAATAGAATAAAAATATATAACTTCCCTGACGATCTATCTCAAATACACAAACTGAATTCTCCCTGAAGAATTTTTCCTCTAAGTTTCAAAAGGAAAGTGACGAATATATTTGTATAATGCTCCAAAGAAACTTGGTTTTGGGAAAACAGAACCTTCTCAAAATCCATGTGTGAAGGAATTTGCAGATTATCCTATACTTAGTAATAATATAACGACTTATTCTAAGAAAATACACATGAAGATTCAACTTTCTAACTAAAAGCATTAAAAAAATTCAAACTTGGCAAAAAAAAAACCTATTAGTCCTCATAGATCACCTATGAATCCATTTCTCTGGAAAATAAGAAAGACAAAGATTGCATCACAAAACAGAGGAAATCCTAAAATTTAAACACTTCCCACATCTTCTTTCCTCTAATTCATTTTCCTTTATACAATTTATAATTATCTGAATAAAACACGAATGATATAAATATGAAAAATGCAATGCCTTTAAAAAGCAGTTTTTGATAATTTAATGTTTATAAACTGTTTGTGATCAATACTCAAAATTTAATTAAATTGTTCAACAATTTTATAATAATTAAAGTATTTTGAAAATTTTATCAGGAATTTGATATTAATATTTTTACTTTGAGAGTTAAATTAAAATTAACATAGAAAGGGATAAAATGTTTTCACATCTAAATAATTTGGAAATTGTTGCCTTACCATAGTAATATTTTGTAAAGAAAAATTATTAGAAAAAAATTTCAAATTTTTATGTATGAAAACATATTTTCCTATGTTTCTTCTTTTAAGAAAAAGATAAATTATGTTACTGAATTCATTGAACTGATTTTTGCATTCGAACATAAAATGCGACGTATTCAATTTAATTTCGCTTTAATTATGCGATTGAATCTGTGTACATTTTATAGTCATATTTCTTCGCCTTATCAGGCACTTGATGTCATTTGCATTTATTATAAATTTAACTTATTTTTTTAAGAAATATTTTTTTATTTTAATGGGATATTCTCTAAAATATAATTCCGTCATTTAACGTTAATGATATTCAAGCAATTTTATTGAAATAGAAGTTTTGTTAAATCAGATAAAGTTTTAAATAACATGCATTAAAAAACTGAAATAATAGCAAAAACTAGTAGAATGCCTTCACTTTTTAACAGCTCTTTCGTTATATAAATGTTAAATTATATAACGAGGAACAAAAATCATAAAGTGATTTTTCTACCTCTATAAACTTTCTCTAAATCAAATTTAAATTTCTGTACTGAAATTTAGAAATTGTTTCTTTAACATCACTGTTTCTGAAGGAATCAAATCGGAATTCTCACCACAAAGATCACTTTTAAAGCTACAGGAAGAGAATATATAAAAAAAGACATTAATAACAGAAATAAGGCTTTATTATCAAGTTTCAAACACTAAGATATTTTAAAGCATTTTTTTTTCTTTTGCTTAAAAAATTACTTTTTTAAATTTCTAGAAAGACTTCTTTCTAGTATTTAAAACTACTAGAAAGAATTTTTTCAAAAAATTTTCATTAAATAAAAGACCTGAAATACCAACTCAATGCCTTCTTTATTAAAAGTTAGTACAATTAAATGTTTACTTAAATTTATTGATTTTAAGAAAAAACCTTTGTTAGAAAAAAATGAGATTTTAATAATTTCTCACACTTAAATCAATCCTCTTTAATACAGATAGTTTTATTTAATTATTTTCAAACTAAAATTTAACAATAATTTTTATAAATAAATATTGTAAATCCATTCATTCTTTGAGATACCATATTTGCTTGAATTGAGATAGTCATAAAACTTCCTATATTGCATTGTATTTGGCTTATAAATAAAATAACGCATAGATGTTATTACTCTTTTAATAAAAGTCAAGAAAAATTTGCATAAAATTTTGATGAATATTATTAAGATAATGGTGTTACACATATTATTTAAATCAAATCTTGTAAATTTCTTCACTTCCTCCAGAGTTTAAATATTACATATTACCGAGATACGATATTACACAAGCTTATTAGGGAGATTACAATTTTGAAGACTACTAAAAAATTCAGTATGCTCTTCGAAATATCAGACTGACTCATTTTATCGCTGAGGAGTAATTTGAATTTATGCCCGCAAAGAATATTCCCGTAAAATTTTTCTAAGTCTTAGTTCCCCTAGAGACACTTAAACGAGACAAAGCTCGCAATCTAGAGTGAAAGTATGGGTCCGAAATGAGACATTTTATGCCATAAGCACTAATAATGAAGCTAATATTTAGTAGGTGTTTAATACAAGAACTCACATCCTCAAAGGGTTATAAGGGAAAAGTAAATTCTACTTTGCATTGTACCATCTTCTCAGAAGGGAAAGGGAATTGAGATACGCCGAGAGGAGAACAAAATGCATGCTTCTAAGTGGAATTTATTACTTCATCAAGTCAAAGTGTATCACTTGTATCTTTCTTATTCCAACAAAAGTGTTCTGGTGTGTATTCTACTGACACCCATGAAGGGATTTTGTTGCTAGTGTCCTTCCTTCATCCTATTTGTAACAATCTCTAAATCCTTTATTACTCCGAAAGAGGACTATTGAGTGCAGCCGATTCTCGGAAGTTTTACAAGACAGCTAGAAAGGTAGTCTTTAAAAAAAGTCCAAAAATCAATTATTGGAACTCTTGCTGTGTTTTTATATTGAAGCTGGATTTTTCTTTTGTTTTCAAAAATTACAATGAAGAAAGTTGCTTTTAAGTGAACTTTCTGCATTTTGATTTTTTATTTTCATAATCCCTGTTTGAAAATTCTTCAAAATTTTGTAATTTACTATTTTAATGATTTCTTAAAATTAAATGTATTTTGCAAGCTGAATGATTTATTACTTAAAAAAAAAGTTTTAAAAAATATTAATGCTTTTATCAGAAATCTTAATACTTGTCCGTTAAAAGGTGTTTTTTTTATTTTCAAAATTTCAAACAAATTTACCGAATGAGTTTCATAAGATTTTTAGCAATTTAACAAAACATATAAATACAAAATACATAATTCAAACAGCTTAAAATAGAGCATAGGAATATAAAGGTGAATATTATTTTTAGATGTCAAAGTTGCATCTTAAATTATTATTCATAATTTAAGTATTAAAACTTTTTACTTGGATGACTAAATTCACAGAATAAGGCGATCACAGAGAAAATCATTTTTATATGATTTGATTATATTGTAAAATTTAAGAAATATCTCTTTCTCTTTTAGAATCAATCATATTGTTTACTTTTGGTTTTTCGATAAAAGTCATAGGTAAAATAAACCACGATGCCAAATTCATGAATTAATGTGCTATAACTTCTAAAAGTTTTTTTCATACAATTTCACTTCATCTTACAATCATTAAACATTTGATGAAAAATAATTTTAATTGTAGAATTTTTGGTAATGTGAAAAATGCGATAGTGATGATGACTATCAACATATTAATTAAACTTGCTTATGAAGTTTATAAAATGTAACAATTAATATATTGTGGTATATTTACTCATTTTTGAATGCAAAAAGTTCATAAATAAAACTATAATGCATATTATTAATATTAAAAACAATATTTTTAAAGGGCGAGAAAGTTATTTTGTTATGTTATTTAATAAATTTGATACTTTTATAAAATGAAATTTACAATAAGTTCATGGCTATATTTTGAAGCATTAATCTGATACTATTTGAACAGTATTTAATAAATAATGGATATATTTTTTATATTCGTATTTTTAGAAAATTGCTGTAACATGTAAATAGATATTCGCCTATAAGTTATAGAAATGTATTCGTAAATCAAACTAAAGGTAAA
This sequence comes from Latrodectus geometricus, assembly GCA_026290005.1. Classification (NCBI taxonomy): domain Eukaryota; kingdom Metazoa; phylum Arthropoda; class Arachnida; order Araneae; family Theridiidae; genus Latrodectus; species Latrodectus geometricus. Next base: position 17,911 of record JAPDSC010043304.1, read on the forward strand.
CTTATTGCATGAATGCGTAAAGTTATTACTAGAGTGCACACATGATTCACAAAATATTTTTAATCTTCATACTTTAATACATAAATACTATAAAGATACAAATCTATATATTGAGAGTTTAACTTACTCAACTACAGGATTATATGGTTCATTATATAAAAAGCATAACAATAACTCTAAGCTGAATATTTTTGCATCATTGTTTTATGGTTTGCATTAAGTTTACATTGTAAACTATATGTTGACACATAAAAAAGAAGAATATTCTATCATACCATGTTTCATCATGATGAAGCATAAAGTTGAGAAACCGGAAGGCATGTAATTGCTTGTCATCTATGAATATTTCATTTTTGGTCACGACTAGATGTAAGGCAATTCGAAAAATATTGTAGCATACTTAGTAAGAAATGTCTCTCACAACATTAATATTCATCTCAAAACTAATGTTCAATTTTAATGACTTCCGTCACTAATTATAAGCTTCCCATTTTGCCTCCATTAATTCAACAATTCTATTTTTTTAGGAGTTTCAACCAGGAAAACAATGAAATTAAAAAAAAAATATATATATATATATTTTAAAAAGTTTCATTTGCCTACAATTCATTTTATGACGTCTTTGATTTTTTTTTATTGTCATATCTTTGTTATAATTAAAATACATAACTAAATAAAAACTTAAAAATTTGAGATACTAAAAAGAGTATTTAGATTTCTACAAGCGTTACGGGAATAAGTTTGCACTTAATATATGTAATGAAAAGTGAAATTGTTTAACTCAATAAAACGAAGATATTCAAAATTGGAAATAATATTTTACTGCAAATTTTTGCAAATAATCTTAATAGATTTTAAATTGCAGCTACAGTGGTTAGTTATGAACAGGATTAGAAAAATCAAGATAAATGTTACCTTAAAATTTATGCTTAAGCATAACTGGTAATGCTTATAAATTATAAAATAGTTTTGTTAACGTGCTTAGAAATTTTTTTCAAAGTAAAGTTAAGTTTCAAGGCTAAAAGAGTAACTATATGATTTGTTAAGAAAACTATAATAAAATCAAAACTTGGCATTGATTGAAAACACAAATTTACTCAGCAAAGCAAGTGAATCAATAATGTTTGAAAAATATTCAGTTGGAAAAAATCCAACTATCTCTCCATTCAAATATATCTTAGTAAATCTGACATTAAAGTAAAATATTTGCTTCAAAAGTATCAATAAACTTTTTATCACGTCGAAGATTATCGTTAAGAATGAAAATGATCGAGAAAGCCATCTATTTCTGACAATACATATGACCAAAAACTAAAATATCGATATAAGAATGTCCATGAATCATAAAATATTGACATAAATATACAATTTTACACTAAAGCAGTTTTCGTTTGAATACACATGACAAAAATATGCAATTTTTTATAGAAATCACAAGTATAATTTATTCAGAATAAAGAAACTTCACGGTGATTTAGAATTTGTTGTCCAAATTGAAAATCAAAGTGCATCAGTTTCACTCAAAAATTAATGAAAACTGTCATTTCATTTCAAAACATTTATTTTTTTATTATCATTCCGAATTCGTGAAAAATACTTCTATTGTTTTTTTTTTTTTTAACTTTTTTATCCTTTTAAAATTGTTCTGATATTAATATTTACTGGAAAAAAAATGTAACCCTGATGATAACTCTTTAGTGGCTGAATTAGTAGTATACACTGCTGGCCATTAAAATTGCTTCACTGAAAAGGCAACGCGATAGACTTTTACTTATATGACAAGGGGAAAATGATATGATATTCTAATGAATATTTTTAACACATTCATCTAAAATAGGTGATAGATATCATGTGCCCAATGTGTTGAAGTAAAGAACTGTACAGCAAGTTTTCTATTGCACAAATTGAACGTGAATGTTTTCGATGGGTAAAATGTTCGATTAATGCATCATATAGCAAGGATTAATGTTTTCCAAAACGTTTCTGGCTATGTTAGAGATTGCATTATAACTTTCAAGATTAAAACTACCAGGTAAAAAATAATTTGATTATAAACATAGATATTAAAGTTCTAATATTCACACTTCAAACACATAAACATATACATGTTGTGAGGCATATAAATTATACACAAATAATGTGTGAACATTGAACGCAATTTCTGTATTTTTAATCATTTTTTTAATCATTTGCATTTTTAATCATTACTGAAAACTGCACTGGTTACTGTTTGTCATAAACTTTTATATGCTTAATTCTTATAGCGTAAAAGTTAGCTCATGAACTATAAGATATTATTAATTTCTAAGATACATTGCTGGCCACTGCAAATGCAGCAGACTGAAGATAGCATGCATATAACATGAAATTTTCAACATACATTAGTGGAGGTGAGATATGCAAAGGATGAGAATTTCACAGAAAACGCACACTTCAAAGCGCTTAAAGGCTATTTAAGGTCAAAGCTAATTAAGGCTTGGAGATGTCGACGATTTCAAACTCAGCAATTATATTTTTCTTATGTTTTTTTTTTTTTTTTTTTTTTTTTTTTTTTTTTTTTTTTTTTAAACAATCAATTTTGCCTCGAAGTAAACAGATATCTTTTTTTGACCAAATATACGAGTTCTACAGGGGAAGGACAGTGTCCTACAAAGACTCTGGATTATCTTTCAGGGAAATTTTTCCAGATGACAATGGCAAAAAATTCACAATAATATTATTAGATTTGTAATGAGCTAAAAATAATATTTTGCTTTAATGTTCGTAACGAAAGCTATACATTTATTTATGATTACAATTCAAAATGGATATGTTTTATTAGCAGGAATATTATAAAATATATTTTTATATAAAATAAATTTTTATCTGGAATTTTCAAATTTGAATATTAGATCTTATATTATGAAGAAATGGAACATAAATAAATTTCAAAAATAGACTCAAGTACTGAGAAACAATCGAAATAAATAGTTATTTTAAAAATAAAATATCAGTATTAAAATCGACAATTCTTTTGCATGTTGGTATAATATTCTCTATTTCATCTTATATTTAAAAAGTTTTTAATACTTGACTATACAATTTGAATAAATCTGATCAAAATAAACCTAGTTTGGCAAATAATAAAACAAATAAATTTAAAAAAATGAGAATAATACTTTATGGAATTAGAAGTGTCTTTCAACTTATTTATATTATGAGAGTCACCTTTTACAATCTCCAAATGTAAGGAGTAGTATATTTCAAACCTACTTTTTTATTTCAAGTGGCTTCACAGACAATAAATAGAAAAAATCGAAAAGAAATATTTTTGTAAAAAAAATATTTGACTCCTCTTATATAGAAGCACTTTCTCTCAAAAGAGGTATTTATTTCAGATTACTTCCCTTCTTAGATAATATAAAAGTAATGCAGTCATCAGTAGGAATAAAAGTTCAAACTATTTTAGAAGAATCGCCTTTAAATTTGTTTTGGGTATTCAGAAACATGAGCAAAAGAAATTTGCTATTTGAAACTGTTTCTAGCAATCTCTTATTTAAATGCCTAGCGAAGATAACATAGAAACAAATGTGCTTTAAAAATACGCTAGAGTCTCTCTCTTTCTCTATCCTCTCCGAGAAAAACTTCAGAATAATATTTTCTTAGATTTGTCATCTTAAAAATAAACAAGCATGCAGTAAGTTATTTATTTTTTTTTTGAGAAGTTTTTCTTAAGTTTCCATATATATGCTAACCTTATCTTTTGCTTATACAAGAAAACTTTCTGATTTTACTAGAATTTTTTCTTCCACATTATTCGTTTTGCCTTTATAACGTTACATGCTTAAGGTAGAAATTTTCATAAATAAAATAAATTTAGTAAACAAGTACGACATTTGTATATTTATGCTTTGTTTGTGCTCGATTCTGTTCTTAATATTTTGTTGCATTCACAATAAAATATTTACCAAACTTAATATACCGATAAATTCTTCCATTTTCTTAGTTGATCTCATATTCTCATTCTTATTCTTATTTTTGAAAAAAAAATCGAATTGATTTCAATTGTAAACTGACTTGATACATTGTGTCTCTAGCAATTATTTGTTTAAGTTATTAAATGGAATCATGTTAGCATTCTGTTGCTTAAGAATAAAAAATAAAATAAAATTTCCGTCACATTATTTTATGTAATAAATGCAATCGTGTTATTACTGATTGTTTATTGTATATCGCTTAAAATACTAAGTAGTTTACAAAAACTTTTGAATGTCTATTGGTTTATTGATAAGAAGGTCTTAAATCACGCACATTCACATACTTTTAAATCCTTCTTAAGCTACTATTGAATAGACCACATGCATATTAGCTTTATGACAACAGACTTCTTATATTTCACATCACACACAAACTTATGAATATAGAATAGAAGATCAGATATTAAAATCTTTAGTGCTCATTGTTACGAGGCAGTGAATCTGGAATTTGTTTTTAGTTGATCATAGGTTCTTGATCATAATTTAATGCAATTATTTAAAATATGTTTAATGTGCTTAATGAGAAGCTTATTTAATTTAATTGAATACATTTAAGTTGAATCATATATGGTTATCAACAAATTGTTTTTATGATGAGAAAATTAAAACACCGTTTTTATTTCTTACTTTCTTTTTTTTTTTTGGACTGAAAAACAAAATTATCAAATTCAGTTTTATTATTCGGGAAAAATGTTTGCATATAAAATATGAGTTTTAAAAGTTTTAAGCAATTTTAAGGAACATCCGGATAAACTTTGATTAGTTACTTAATTATCAAATTTCATTCAAATATATTAATAGTAATTTCACGCTAATAAGCGTTAATAAAATTTTTTATTGTTGATTTTGCAAATGAGATTAATTAAATCAATTTCAATTGAATTTTGTGGTCTTTTACAGATAATCTAATAAATTCTATTTAATTATAGTTGTTAGTGTAAATTGAGAAGAATAAACTATCATAATATTTAAGCTAACTTTAATGTTAATTGATTGAAAGAATTTTAAGCTTCTTCCAAACACATTTTTCACAAATTTAGTGGAGAATTTTGATTTCTCATGAATATGTTCTTCCTCATTAAACATTGAAGTATTTTCTTCCCTTATTTGTTATGAAATACATTGAATCTGTAGAGACGCTAAGTCAACTGAATCATTAAAAATTTATCTACCCCGATATATAAGTCAGTCTGCTTTATTTGACTTGTCCATTTCAGGAATTCTGAACGTAATCCCAGTTTGACAGTTACTTTCCCTTACTTAATTCACGTTGCTAGCAATTTGCAATTCAATAGGTTCCACCATCGAAAATATTACTTTATATATTAAGAAGGAACTTTCGCCGGAATTGAATAATTCTAGAACTCTAGAGGGAGGATTCTTTGCCTAAAATCGTGCAAAGCCCCCTATTTTCAAGGACCACTAATTATTATCAAGCAATGAAAATATTATCATTGATAAACATTGGTTGACGAGAACAATAATAGCATAAATGGGAGTGGGAGCTCCAAATAAATGCGGAGATTTTGGCAATTTTAAGAAAGCGCACTGCTATTGAATGTTAATTATTCGTGCCTATCTTCCACTTTTTGGTTCTAATCCATTTCATAATATGTAGTTTTACCTTTTAAAGCTCCATACTTTGATCATTAATGCCAGTAAAGATAGGCCCAACTAAACATTTTCTGTCCCTTATTTGCCTACAATGATTAGAATATTGTCCTCGAAATATTTGCGAAGTCCTTAGTAACCCCCTGGCCCTCTGGAAACGAATTTCTGCTTTCCCTCTTGCCCCACGGTGGAGCTCGTTATAATGGATTTTGGGCTTCTAGTATTTTATGCTCGTCTCTATTCGTCCCTTATATAAATCGATCGGTTGACACAGGGATAAAGACATGAAAAACTCAATTAGAGTTACGCCTTTTCTCCTCTGGCAATTTGCTTATTCCTGAATTCCATTTGCATAATACATAGGTTCTTTGAAATATTTTCTTTAAGAAATATAAAATAATGCACCTTAATTTTTTGAATAATGTAAGCTTTTTCTAGAATTCGCTTTGAATTAGATCTTATTTCAAAATTGTTCATATTAATCATGTTCAAATAAATAATTAATTTTTTTAATACTTGTCAAAAATATTATGAGTAAAATTTAAGTTTTACTAGTAAAATTAAAGAAAACTAACAATTTTAAGTAGAAATATGCAATTACCTTTCTTTTTTTCTATCAAACTTTTTGCAAATTTATATTTAACATTTGATAAAAACTAGTATTTAAAGCCTAGTACTAAAAATTAGTTGTTCTGAATTTATAGTTCTACATGGTATTTCTTATTAAAAAAGTGGCATTCATATTCATAGATCATTATTACTACTATATGTGGTGTTTTAGACAATCTCTCATATATAGACAAGAGTCTTTTAAATCCAGAAATATCTTAGCTATAGTAATTCACTAAAAATGATAGATAGTGCTGGATGTAATTCTAAAAGGAAATAAAAACTTTCCTTTTTATATTGCTAACTAATTTTTGAATTCACCAAAAATTTTGAATAAAATAAGTATACATGTATAAATTTGTTGTCTTTTTCATATTTTCAATTACTGGCATTATATTTATAAAGCACGCTTAGTGATATGTTAATGTCTGTGCATTAACGCTAAGCATTAACACTAAGTACACACTGCATTTTAATACATAAGACACTCAAATTAGGGTACCTGTCGAAATTTATTTCAAACTTTATGATAAACTGAGATATATAAAATGAAATGAATATGAAATTGACAAAATATAATGCCTTCTTTGTAAATTAAAATTATATAAACATTCCTTGATAACTGTTTCTTTACGTACGACATTCTAAAAGATTCTCTTTGTTAAGTAGTTTAGAAAATTTCTATGACATAACAATTTTCATTTTGAAATAATTTCATTCTTTTTTATACTGCATTAAATACGGTGTTCCAAGAATTGCTTTTTAGAATAAATTAAATTAGATAAAATAACATTATGGCAGTTTTTTTTTCAAATTAAGAGTAAAATTGTTTTGTAATTTATTTATAATAAACATGCTGCTGAATGCATCATGGAACTGAAAATAATCGTCACATGTCATTAATTGAATGTTTTTCAAATGCAATACATACCCTCTTTTTAGTCATGTATACAATATTATTGTCTTATCTTTTACATAAAACACATTATTCGTATGCCATTCTCAAGCTCTAAAGAATATTCTTCAAATGATATCAAATCCCCTTTATGACATGGCTTTGAAATTCATAAAGTTATTTTGATATCATTAAAGTCTTGATATCAGTTTTACGAAACTATTTCCTTAAAAATTTCTACAACTTTTTAAAACTGTGTAATTAAACACTGGTATGAATAGGAGAAAGTTATTCACTGGATGCTGCAAACTAATATATTTCTTATCAATTGTGAGTATATAAAATAATGGATAAGAATTTAATATTAAATCATATAAAATTTGATTAATTTTTTTCACTAAAATCTTGTGAAAAACTTATAAATTACTAATTAATTGTAAATCATTCTACTCTGTGACAATATTACATGCTATAATAACATTACAATCTTTTAAATAGGATACTGTAGAATAAGTCTCAATTTATAAGATTTTCTCGTCACCATTAGTATTATTTCGTACTATTCAAAAATGTTTGAATTGTATCTTTTCCAAATTTAAACATTTTTATTAATGAATTTTTATTAAGAATTAAACTGAGTTTTAGCTTCCATTGCTTTTTAGAAGTAGAAATATGAAACTAAGCATTATTTAACACATAGCAATCAAAACTGCTTATTGAATATAAATATATTTCAATAAATACATTGTTTTAAAAATTCTTACGCACAAGTATTTTTGAACTTTCGTATTTCTGTAGCTTCATTAATGTGTAAAATTTTTTTTTTAATTTTCTGTACTGTCAAACCAACACCAAAAGTATTTCATTTTTAAGTAATCACATAATAGCACATAAAAATGCATTAGTCATAAGAGTTTTGTCGGCAGTATTTCCTTAAAAATTGCAAAACCCACATTTTTGTATTTAAAAATATGCATTCAGATTTCCAATTCTATGGTTAAGAAAGAAAAATCCAAAGAAAGCTTTCAACCGGAAAGAGTTTTTCACCGAAAACTTAAGAAGAGACATCCATTTTCACCAAAATTTATCTTTGTAAGAATAAAATAGAAACAATAAAAATTGAGGTACTAAATGCACTCTTAAGAGCGAGAAAATTTAAAAACGTGAAATAAAACACTTCCACTTTTTACTCAGGTATGTTTTCCTTATTTCTTTTCTACCGTGCTTCAAAAAGTCAAAGGAGTGGGAAAATAAAAGACATCCAAAAAATAAAAGTTATGGTTTCCTTTTCAAAGTTGCATAATATTTGAAAATAAAGTCAGTTGATTGAGTGCCACTTCTCCAAAGAAATTCGTTTGTGACGGTGATGGATCATCCTTTACGTTGAGGACGAAATGCGAAAACAAATCGATGATTCACAAGTGCGGAACTCCATTGTTACTTTATTATTCATTCCCACCCCTTTATATCGCTTATATAGCTGCTTTTTGTACTTATTCATTCCTATTTTATTTACTATTATGTAGAGATTTCAATGCGTCAAACTTTTGAGGCAGATTTGGGGAAATTTTAAAATTATGCCGTCAATAAGGGATTTTTACATTAAGAGTGAACACAGCATGTTGTAAAACTAAGAAAGCGTTCTTTTATTCACCACTGTTATTAGAAATAATACTATTTTGTATATTAAGCACATGATTAGGAATTTCGAGTCACTTATCTTTTAACAAATGTCTTGTTAAAGATAGCAACTAAAAATACTTTCATTATTTTTAGTACAAGATTCTAATTAGAAGCTGAGCGTTTTCACAAGACAATAATAACAAAAGTTGAACTGAAACAGCGAAGTTTAGATCCTCAGAAAGGATTAAGACATTTTGAGAAATAGTTGGACACACTATCATAAGAACTTACAAAATATGTATTAAATTTATTTAAAATTATATTTTAAATAAATATAAGATGATCTTAAATAAAATCTAAGGAAAATAATTTTGATAAAGGCATATTTTTAGATAACTTACATTTACATCAAATGCTTTGACAGTAAAAAAAAAAATAAAAAAATAAAAAAATAAAAAAACCTTTTTTATAGGAAAATATGCGTTTTTACTTGAACGTATTTTTGAATGAAAACTGGTAATTTTGGATATATGTTTACTTGACATTTACGAAATTCGTTATAAATATTTATTGAAACATTTTTCAGATAACAATTTTATTTACATATTCACTTTTTATAATATTTTCTTAAAAAAAAATTAAAATTTTAAGGGTCAAATCTGCTCAACTGAACTGAGTATAACACACGATTTTAAGAATCGTTGTGAACAGAAAAATCTGTCATCTTTATTGACCATACGATTTAGCTATTTTTATGTGGCACAGAGAAATACATTAATTTCATTTATCGGTATGAAGGTTCATAAAGTTTAAAGGTAGATTGATTGGAAAAATATAGGATGATCTTTATCTTAATACTTGAGTTTAAAAAAAAAAACATCGTTTTATCAGGATTATTTCAAGAAACAAGTATTTTTCCTACTGGAGAATATTCATGAATGAAAAACATGAGTAATAATAGCAAGGCAAACTACAATACCAGAAATTTGGTAATGTATGTAGAAATATTTATTCTAACAAATGAATTTTTTTATACTTATTTAAAGTGATAGAGGCAATGATCAATTAATAATATTTTTGGTTTCCAATAATTAGTGTTATCTAAATATTATTTTGCCTTATAAAGAAGGGATTTCCTTTCTCATTAGAGTGTAATTTCTAAAACTAGTATTTTCTCTAAATACAATTTACATTAAAATCTTTGGAAAAGGATTATAAGTAAAGCTTATGAATACATAAATTATTGTTTCGATATATATTTTACACTTATACATTTTATAAATTTATTTTTGACACATATAAATTACTACACCAAAATATATCGGATATTCATGCGTGCAGTGTGTATTGTATTAAAAGTTCACTTTCAGTTTCAATTTTGATAAACATTTTTCTAATTAATTAACAATCAAGAAAACAATAAATATTTTTAAACTAAAAATGTCTTTTATGCATATTAAATGTATGTCTTCTAATTGAATAAATAAGGTATATTCACAGTACTAGATACATTTAAATCTTTTTCAATATAATATATTTAATTATAGATGAATTTTAATAACTGCAAGCATGAATAAAAAAAATCTTAAAATTGAAAAGGACCAAAAAAAAACATCTTTATATTCACAAAAGGATTTTTTATATTTTCATTTTTATGTTTGTCCTACATTTAATTTGATTATTTAAATGTCTCATGATAAGAATGAATTATTTATATTTTTAATAATCAACTAATGTAACTTATATATTCTTAATTAAGAAAATAGCTCTAGTTAATTTTTTATAAAACATTTTTGTACGATAAGCACCTTTGATCAATACTAAGTAGTTTCTTTGCATACATTTATTGAATATTTTAATATAAACATATCTTCCTAAAAAAACATTTTTTATAAAAAACAATTAATCTTTATATATTACATTATTAATCATAGAGAACTATGTTTTAGGAAATAATGCTAATTTTTAAAATTTTTATTGTTTATACATATATATTTATATATAATATAATATAAATCAATGAATACAATGTATAGAAAAAGCAAATACAATATTAATAAATAAACAAATATTATAAGCTAAGTACCTATTCATAGAAAATTTCGTAAACATTGTTTGCTCTTAGGTGGTATATATCCATTTAATTTAAGATTAAATAATCAAGAGTAATATATTTCCACTATTGAATCCACATCAGTAGAAAGCTTTATTAGCTGACTTTCGATTTTAAGATTACATTTTTTTTTAAATTGTTTATTTCCATGTACTGTCATATTCCAATAGCAACAATTTCCCTTAAAAGATTGATTGCTGCTTAAATAAACACAAATACTCATATTTTAGAAATTCTAAGCTTATTTCTTAACAAGGAATTTTTTATAAATGCGTATATTTAATTCCATAATATTCTCGCTTTTAAAAAGAAAATAATTAATGAACCTCGGAAAAATTTAAAAAAAATCAGAAAGAGCTAATTGAAATGTTGAGTAAAATACTGATAACCATAATTTATGAATTTTAACCAAATCAATTGTATGATTTAAAATTTACTCATTTTAAAGAAAGAAACATTTTAGAGTCAATTCATTGGTTTTTGAAATTTATGCAGTCTTTGTTTTAAACAGCACTAACCCTTAACATTTGTTATAGAATAAATAATTCTTCTTTAGTTTTGTAAATGGATATTTTTCTTTTCTTGCTAAAGACGCAAATAGCTATCATGAATAACTTGGGCCTAAAATGTTTTCTCAAGTTGTTTACTTTTCCTCTCTTTCATAAATTAATAAGAATCCCTATGGTAAATAAATGAGAGAATGCATGCAGCTGCGAATAGTATAGAGACATTAGAAAAGCTTTTTTAGAAAAAAAATTGATAAAAAAAAACCTCCTTACGTTCATTATAAACTAACTTATGCTGGAGGAAATAAACTCAGAATGCTTTGCTAATTCATAATACAATGCCTCTTGAAAAGGAACTACCATGAAACATTGTTGAAATTCTTAGAATATAATATAATGTAGTAAAGAACGTCTTCCAAAGATAGGAATTCAAGCGAAAAAGATTTTTGTGGTAGAGGAGGAGGTATGGACAATATATTTGAGTCGTGACACTAACAAGAACATGGATTTACTTTTACTCCTTACGCTCCAAAGCTCAGCTTTAAAGAATATATCCTGCAGGTGTAGCCTGGCTCTGATCACTTCGGCACGTCTTTCCCAAACTCAACTCAAATATATCCGTTCTTTTTTTATTTTCTTGCTCCTCTCCTTCCTGATTTCAGCTCCTTCTTTGGCTCAGAATATGCTTTTGAAGATTTTTGTGATCTTTCTCCTTTTCTTCATCTTGTTCTCCCCTCTCGATATTTACGCGTGCCTTTTTTTCTGTGTGTGTTTTCGCCTGCCACTGTTTCGTTTACGCGTGGTTCCCCAAGTAAATCTTGGAAGTAGTTTTGTTTCTGTGGCTTTCTTAAACATTTCTCAAGTTGTTCAATAAAGAAAGGTGCTTCGGCTTCACGTTCTTTTTTCATTTTGCTCAGAGTCTTAATTTTAAAGTTTAAAGAAGTACTTGAGTTTGCTTGTGAATGAGTTTAAACTTCTCTAACATTTTGTTTGGTTACATTAATTATTAAAACTAATAGATAATCATGAAAAATTTAATCTACAAAATAAGTTGGAAATAATAAACATTAAATTCACACTGGAGTTATTTATATATGTATACACCTATGTATTCGTATGTATATGTACTTTCATATACATATATATGTATGTATATATACATTATACGTGTGTATACTGTGTGTATACGTGTATATACAATTAACATATAATAATTTAACAAATAATTACTTTATTCATTCATCACAATTAGTATTATAATATTTATAACTTGGCATACTTTTTTTTATTTCTTAAATTTAATAATTTTATGAGTTCAATAAACTATTTAAGAAAAAAGGTTCTAAAAAGCATTCATTTATAGAGATATTCTGATGCCTTTTTAATTTATTAAAAATACATCACGAATTTTCTTTAAAATAATGTCAGAATTATTTTAAGATAAATGGCTGTGAATTCAAATTATATATTTGTATTTGTATAAGAGGACACATATTTGCATTCCATGACAGACACATGTCATGCAAGATATAAGATAGTCAGTGCAACCCTAAAATTTTTTTGTCTGTCTCTTTAGACTTTAAGTATTTAGAGATATCTGATGTATGCAGAACTTCCAGTTCCAATACGATAAAATTTATTTAAATTTAAGACTATAATTATAAAAAAGTATGCAGGAAAGCATAACTTGAACTCGATTAAATCAAACGTTAATTCTGGGCGTAATGTATAAGTTATACTTTCTTTTGGATTTGCCTAAATTACCCGTTGTTTCCGCATGTATATCCTGCAATAACACAGTAAGATCATGGTGTCCTGTTTGGTTAGGGCGTCTCTCTCATTGTCTCACGAGAAAGAGCTCAAATCCCCACTTAACCGAAGATCTGGCATATTCACTATCTATAAACAGCAATACAAGTGAGAATCAGACTTTGCCTTACGTGCTTAGAATACTTCTGCAACGAAAATCGCATTGTAATTTTGAAATGTTGGGTGACTGTCATGTGAAGAAGCCACACCTAAGCTGGCAGCCTACTCTCCATATCCGCGCCACACCAGAGAAATGACTTTGAACATCACCGATTAACTTGAACACTTCCCCAATGCACTTAGTTCCAGCAACCAAGTAAGGAAGAATGTCTCCTAATCACTGTCCCCAGCAAATGATGTTTCACTTTACTGATCTCAACGAGAAGCTGCGTATAGCTACGGAGCCACTGGAGCTCCACATTCACTCTTGGAAGCTGGGGCGTGTTAGATAGGTCATGGTCCTGATTGTGGATTTTTGGGACTGAAGTTCAAACAGTGGCGGCTCATTAGCTTAGTCCCAGCTCCTAAGCTTTTCTACAGGTTTCACCTAACTAACACATCCCATCTCTGGTCCAGGTTTAGGTAAGTATGCCATATATCACAGTAACACGTCAAGCTAATATATGCATGTTACAAGGTAATACAAAGAAAAAATTTATATATAAAATGTTGAAGAATCTTATCAAAACAATTCTAAAAAAATTTCACTGGATAAACTTATAAGTCATTTCTAGAAGACATTTTTAAAAACATAAATATTTTTTGAAAGCAAATTATTATTTTTTTTTTGTTAATGTTAAACATGCAAGTAGTTGTAGATATCCCCAGTACTTCATGTTCTACTGAGACATATCAATATTTTTTTTTCCAAATGATCAGTTTAACAGGCTTGCTTAGCTGTGTTTTTATTGCATTTCGAATAAGCAAAGAAAACATAAATATTTCCATGAGTGTCTTAGACATTAATGTAAGACAGGCTTTACATTTATCGTTTGTAAATATGGAATATTTTAATAATTTAATACTGTTATTCAAAACATCAAAATGAGAAAAATGTTATCAAAAAAATTGTTAGAAATACCTGAGTAAAAAAGAAATGAAAGAAAATAAATAACTCATTTTCTAAATATAAAGCTTTAAGGAAAAATGTTGAAATTTATTAATATTTCATATAACACTTTTATTTTCAATTTCGTCCTTTCTTTAACTGAAAGCAACAAACATTCAATTAAAATAACAACATCGAGAGTTTGCTAACACGTTTCAGACAGAATATTTCAAATGATTAAACTTCCTTTCACTTTTTAATAATGCATTCATTGAATTTTTTGTAGAATTCCTTTGAATCCCCTGGCTTCTGTTCGCTATTATTCTTTCCATAATTTTTTTTTTTCATTTTTCACACGAAAATTTAATTTATGCTCTGTTGCATTGTGCTTAAACTATGAATGAGTGACGGTTCCATTACCATACAATGTGACAAGTTAAATAACTGATGCTTAAGTGTGAGTTGTTTAATACACAATAATATACGTTGGATATTTATACTAGGTATAAATAATACTTCATTATAATAACAGAAAGTTTTCCATACCTTCAATAATATTATTATGATTAGCTTCTCTTTCGAATCTTGAATATATTAAGAAATATAAATAAAACAAATCAATGTAATCATTTTTTATGTATTCGAATTATATTCGATATCCAAATCCAATTTTCGATGTCATAGAAATTCAGAATGCTGATAAAATGCAAATTAAATTTGAAATACGACTTAAAATATTTTATTCTGAGATAAAAATCTTTGAAAGCGAGTGAAAATGGTAAATGAAATTAAGTATTCTTGTGAACAAGATCAATAAATACAAAACAAGTTTTGATCTCAAACTAAATTCATTGCTTTCATAATGGTTAAATGACGTCAAATATGTATATGACCACTTTAGTTGGAATTAAATTTACTAGAATTTGAATCGATTTATAGATTTATCATGTGTTGTATTCCATTTTATTACCATTATATCTCATGAGTATTATTATTTAAATCATTAAAGAAGTAATCTTTCAAATTTATAGATAAATAGAAAAAATTATGAAAATAATAGTAAACATGATTTGGAATAAAATAAAGGCTATAAAAGGAAAAAAATATTGCCATATTATATAATTTATTTAAAAAGCCAGTATTTATTTCCTTCTAGAAATTTATTGTTAAATCGCAGTAGTATAGTTAAAATATTTATTTAAATTATTTTATGGAATTTATGATTATTGTTAGATTTCAATTAATTCAGCACGATAAACATTACACAAATTTATATTCCTATTGTATTTTTTAATCAAAACTATTTATCTGATTGTGGAATTATCTATTGATTTAGATAAATTTTATCAATAACTCCATGAAAAGAAAAATTGTGAATATAAAACTATTGATTGAAAAAATTATCCCATCAGTAAGATTTGTATTTAATTTGGAAATTCAATTAAAAGTTTTTTTCATTTTTATATAAATTTACAAAAGTATCGATTCGCATTCAAAACTTCATTTAGAATTTGTATTTAATACAATAGTTATTAAATTTAATATTTTTAATGAACTAATATAATTTTAATTGAACTTCCATATTTTATTTACTGTAAGAAAATACGATTCTAAATTATAAAATAACAAAGTTTCTACAAATGCTGAATTCTAAAAAAAAGTTCTATGAGAATGCTAGAAACACATGCTAAATTCAGATCATTAATTTTAATAAAGTAAGCAATTAGAAAATAGGAAGTTTAAAGGTAATCAGAATTGAAAATTTCTTATTTTATTTAAAGAAAGATGAATTATTATATTCCTAAGCTTGAATCACTTTGATTAAATTATAGAATATCTATATTTATAAATTGTATAGATAAATTTTAATTTAGAAGTTAAGATAAATTCACTTGATATGAAATAATTCTAGTTCAATTAAATAATTAATTGGATTTTCATATGCATAAATGGACTGAATTAACTTGTTCATAAATGGATGAAAAATTATAAGTGCTTGATTATTCAAGAGACAGATAAATACTTGGAATCAATGGTAAAAAACTGGATTAAGTAGGCAATAAAAACATACTGAAAAGAACAATGAGTAAAATTATATTAAGATAGTTCGTAATTGGTAAGTAAAGTAATAAGCGTTTAAAGTGCACAGATTTTGATTCAAAACCCCTAATGGTATTAAAATTTTTATAGACAAATTTATTTTGATCATCAAGAAGGAAGTAAAAATACTCCTAATAATGTAATATTTTACAGTTTTATAGAAATAGTTGAAAACAATATTCTGATTTTAAACTTGCTTGTAATATAAAATTTCAGAATATTAATGTAAATGTTTTATCTTATATCAAAAGTTATTGAATATTAACTTGAAACATTTTTTCATTAAATAAATATTTAAACTATAATATTTACATATACGTCTATAATTAAGAGAAATTCATGATAAATAACGAATAAATGTAACGCAATTTGTTTTCATACATTAAGATTTTAAAACTGAATTTATAAAACCATCAAATTAAAGTGATTTATTTTACACTTTTATATAGCTTGAAACAACTATTGCATGTTTTTAAATTTTAAATCACATAAAATGTAGCTTTTACTGAGGGATATAAAATCTTTCTCCAACATCGAAATTTTCTATTTTTAGATAAGAAATGAAACTTTTGTGGACATCATAATAAAGTGTTTTAAATGACTCAATTTTTGCTTGAGACAAAGGAAGCTGTGAGACATGTTTTTGTAACTTTAGGTCATTGACATGAATCATGATTCTGATTTCGCTAATAAGCCTGCATAGGAATTATCCAGCACACTAGTTTTCAATTACTTTCTATGATGAATAAAATGTAGGGTGTGTCTAAATTGGTATTGATTGATTAGACACTAAGACTACTGAAAGAGATGAGAGGTTACTAATTACTTATCAGGTAATTGCTAACAATTACTGAGTCTAGCAAATTTACTTAATTTTTAATACAAATAGTATATCTAATGATTAGGTCACATGAATTTCAGTAAACTCGAAATCAAATATTATCTTAGTATTAAAAATTAGTGTAATGATTACTTGAAATTGAAATTATTTCATAAATTTAAAAAAGAGAAAATGTGATTTAATAAAATATAAAATTAATTTTTTGTTACAGATTGTTATTAATTGATACATTTGATCTTTTGAGCAAACATGAAATACGTAGATCTATCATTTCTATTACTTTTTTTAAATTCCTATCATGAATCGTATGAGTTTAAAAACTTAAGAGAGGGATTGAGATTTATTAAATTGCTTAATCAAAAAATGTATAAATGAGCTTTAATGAGATACATAAAATTGATATTGCAAATTTATTTCAGTAAAATATAACTCTATTAAATCTCTCTATATAAGAACAGGTATATAATTCCATGTTTATCATCATATATGGACTTAGAATCATCATTGTATTTTTTTTACCAAATGCAACACAGCTACTTTTTAATACATACCAATCACAAAAATTGCATTATTTTTTTGTTTTTAAATATTATAATCATACGTTAATTATCCATAAAATTTCTGTCAAAAAAACTGTCTATAATAAGTATATATCAGTATAAACAGTATATATATATATATATATATATATATATATATATATA
>JAPDSC010043304.1:61556-79204 GCA_026290005.1 Latrodectus geometricus
ATATATATATATATATATATATATATATATATATATCCTTTTCTTACATTAAATATCCTCCTCATTACACTTTTATTTGCAATCAATGCTTTATTGTGAGAATAGTAAGAAATATGAAGAAAATAATTATTGAAATTGAAATTTTGAATTATAATTATTCTCGTTAATTTTAAAGAGCCATATATGAACTCAGATTTCTTGTTTCATCGGTAATGATGATGAATACAGGCTGCGGAACAAACGTCGTGGTAATTCAATAAATTCCGAATCAAGTGGAATTTAATTTTAATTCATTATAAAAATTATGGTATCCATTTCATTAAATTTAAAATAAATTCAGTGAAATGGAAGGTAATACATTATAAAGAATATTGACATTAGATAAAATGTCCTACGTTAAATATTCTTGTGACAATCATGAAGTTAAATTTCAATTTAAAACATTGCAAATTATATTTTACACATGTATACCGATTTATTATGTTCTTTGAATTTAATCTTAGACATTTCAAGTTATCAATTAAATTTCCTGTTTAGAATTAGAATTCATCATCATTATAAGTATGAACTAGCATAATATATATATATATATATATATATATATATATTTTTATTAATAAATATATATATATATATATATATATATATATATATATATATGTCATGTAATAACATATCACTGGAATACTTCACAGTCAACATTTTATTTTATAATTGATTGTATTTAATCCAAAATTCTTAGAATATTTTCACTTTACAATAAATTTACATTCTTAATCTGTTTTTAATGTATAAATGTTTCTGAATATGATCATTATTAATGCTTATAAATAGTAAAAATTAATTTAAATGTTGCTCAATAAGGAAACATAAATTAAATTCTGGAGTTTGGAGGATAATAAATTTCATTATTAATTACTTGTTATAATTCTCTTGATTTATCGTTATTTAAATTTATGTTTTCTGTAAATAAATGATTAGCATAAACAGACTTCGTATTTAATCACTCTTATTCGTCTTCTGCCTCAATATTTTATTTATATTTCCTTAGAAAGTAAGTAAATTAAAAACCATTTCTCTTCAAATATTCATTTTCATATTGTGAAATTATTACATCTAGTGAAGGATTTTTTCTTAATGAGTTAACAAACATTCAAGTAAGGAATATTTTTATTCCTCTGTATCATTTAAATAATACATGATAAATGGAAATGTGGAAGTTAAATGATCCTTATCAAAATATATAGTATTTTCATTACTTCTAATGATTTTAGTTTTCGCCGGTCCAAAAATAAGATAATGTATACAAAATATCAAATGCATTGTTTGAAATAAATTTTAATATGAAATCTAAATATTTATTTATTCAACTTATAGAGTATTTTCAATATCACTGTATTATAGGCACATGAATATGTTATTTGTATAAAAATTATTTAATTCGAAATTTTCAAAAAGTTAACAATAAAAGCACTGTAATATTGAAAATTGCAAATTTTTACGTATTATTTTATTTACGTATGATTTTTAGCATTAAACATATTAATTTAGGTATTTAAACTGTATACTATAAACATTAACGCGTTTAATTGTTTGATAAATATTTTTTTTTTAAATATTTCTGTTTACCTTTTTTGTTTAATATAAATTATAGTCATTATATCATTTTATGTAAACTGAATTTTTAATTTAATAGGATTTGATTAAAGTCCGACTATATCAACATGTAAAATTTTTTAGCTATTTTAAACCAAGCTATTTTAAAACTAATGAAATATTTAAAGGTGATTAACATTGTTTATCTTAACACATGTATATTTTAATTCAAAAACTGATAAAAACACATGTTTTCTTTAGAATGTAAATTACTTAATATATAATTTCTCTTATAATATACCAAATAATATTTTTGCTGACCTACTGCATTACACGTAAAAGTTAACTGTGAATCTAGTTTGGAAGTATTTGTTCCATAGTATGGAAAAAATTGTATAAACTGTGCAATCATAATATTTGCTTTGTTTTATTAGATAAGATAGACATTTATAACAGGAATTTCACTCCTTCTAGTACCTAAAAATTTCTAGTTCAAGAGAACTAGAAAGAGCTGATGCGCATACGCTAAAATGTCTAAGTCGCATTGAAATTTCTCGTAATCAATATACACTAAAATTTATTTATATTTATTTCTACAATGATTTATATCTTCAGTTGACTAAATTTCACTTTAATAACGCTTTTAAAGAATTAAACTTAGCATCAATGCTTTTATTTCTTTATTCACATACATATTAGTATATTTGTGAAAAACAAACCTAGCATTCATACCTTATGTAAATTAATCCTTATTCATTGATGAAACAGTAAGTAAAGTAATTAGTCTGATTACAACATATAGAGAGCTACTTGTCTCTAACGTTAAGCTCAACACTTTCCTGGAAAACCAAATTTAAAACAGGAAAATTCAATCTTCTTAAATGTGGTACTGTTAAATAAAGAGTGTCATTAATAAAGATCATTAATAAACAACTAGCAATAAGACTTCTTCCTTAATGGTGAAGGGAAATTAGTTCGAGAGTAAAAATGCACTTTCGTTTCCACTTTGAAGTGGATAAATTAAATGTAAGTAGTGGTAAGTAAGCCATTCCTTTCATGTCATAAATTAAAAATTATGCATTAGTTTTAGTGCCACGTTTCCAGAAGATTCCCTTCATCTTTTATAGAATGATCCTTAAAATATCAAATCAAAAAGGGAGTACTTGAAGATTAATATTGCAGAGTATTTATGACAGAGTAGAAAGATGCTAATTGCTTTGAGATGATCTTTTTAACTTAATACTAATGGATATTAGAGAAATCTATAATTTTCATTTATATAGGAAATGAAATTGATTATATACTTTATTTTTATCTACACCTATATATTTATTAAATTCTTATTTTTACATTTCTAAATTTCCTTCAAAAATTTTCAAATGCAAATGAAAGGAATTTGATGTAGCATAATATATTAAAATTTGTATTAGGAAAATAAAATTAATTATTATTCTAAATTTAATATTGGTCACTTTATTTCTGCTATATAAAATATTTTTTCTCTTTTCTAATTGAAATTTTGATAAATTATAATGTTTATTATACTAATAACGTAAATCGAATGAATATTTTTTCAAACATCAGATATTGCTTTAAATAATATACTATAACATATTTCAGTGTAACTATGTCATTTAATATATTATTGAAATTTTACTTAATTTAATATTAATATTTTACTATAACTATATTTGCTTATATTACATCTTGCATAAAATATAACATTTTATTAATCAATCCATTAAAATTTGTCAAATTTGTTTATTATTAAATTATCACCAACACATATAAAGTTTTATTACATCTATTTCGTTAGAGCTTATCGAAAATCATAAGTTTGTAAATTTACAGTTGTTTATTATGTATGCAACTTCATTAACAGATTCTACTGCATCATAGTACTGCAGTTAATCAATGAAATATTGATTTTGAGTAAATGTATGAAATAAATAAAGATATTTTACACTGATTGTTTTACATTTTAATACATAAAAATATGCCTATATAAATTATTTGCAATCTTTAAAACTGAGATAATTTTTTCACATTAAATAATTTTAAATGGCAAAAATTACTTTTCATACATTTGAATGATGCATTTCTATTCCTTTAGAGACATAGTCGTTTTCTGTAATGCTTCGACACTTGACAGATCCTAATACCCCTGCTTCTTTTGCACAAACTTAATATCCCTTCTTTGAACAGAAAAGGTAAATTCCTAAGGAAAGCTTCATGTAATAAGGTCTGGAAACATTGTTGAGTAAAACAGAAATAAAAGAAAGCACACGGTAACAGGCATCGAAAGTAACGTCTAAAGCGCATCTTCCTACTCAGTGCTCGTGTACCCGGAAAGTACCATCTTGTCACACAAAATCTTATGGATTACTCGAGTTGAGTTGCATACCGCTCCCTTGGCACCTTAGTACTGACAACTCAGGCTTGGAAAATATCATGCAGGGTGGGGTAGAGCACCTCGAAAAGAGGACTGTAGTCGAAGGTGGTGGAGATTTCGGAATTCTTCTTCTAGTTTTATGTGTTTCTCCTATGGCATTTTTTTGAGGGAGGAATAAAAAAGAGCAAGAAAAATGAGACAAAAAATATTATTCGAATTCATCAGTGTCATGCTATTGTTTTGACATTTGTTTCAGGGATGGGAAATACTCCTGATAACCAGACCCTAATGCCCAGTCTACGACAATTTTTTTTTTCTTTTCTCAATATTCTTCTTCTTGTTCATCTGTATAAATGAATTCGAAATTTTGTGTACTTTTATCTCACCAAACAATCCTCATCTTAAAATATGCAAGGATGACTATGTATATTCCTGAAATCATTTTTGATTAAAAAAAAATAAATAGTCATTATGGGTACAGGAAAAGTTTCTTTTTTAAATTTTTAGTATTTTTATTTTATAAAAACGATAAAAAGATGTGTAATGTTATACAAAACATTACCTTTTATAATGAAAAAAATAATTACTAGGCAGAATTTTTACGTTAACGGGATTTTATTCACCACCTTTTTAAACTAGATTTTCTCCATAAAAATATTTATATAATCAAAATATTAATACCGGCATTAGTGCTTAAAAATTTTGTAAGTATAATTTTTATGTGCATTATATATTTCTCCAGTTCTAATAAAAAAATTTATTTGCTTTGAATGTCTCAAAATAAATGTTTTCTAGGAAATATGATGGATAAAATATTTTTAACAGAAAATACTATTAGTAATTTTCCCAGCGTATCAAAATAGTGATACTAACAAATTTTGTGTGCATGATTTGATTGTTTAAAAATGCATCGTGGTAAATATTAATTTCGATTAAAACATTTTAGTTTTTACTATATTAAATTTATTTGTGCTTTTAAAAACATGTTTACATTATTTGAAAAACATAGTTTGTATCTTAATTATCAACTTTAGAAGCTGAAAGAATATAAGAAAACATTACAATTAAAAAAAAATCAATACTTTACTTAAGCCTTTTCTAACTGTGGGAAAATTGTTATTGAATTATTGTTTATTACTTTATTTTTCGCATATTTGATTATAAATAAAGAATAGTATTTTGCAATTCAATTTTCAGTTATTTATTTACATTAATTTTTACTCACAGTGCTAGCCACATTTATACAAACATTAATTGCCAAATCGTAAACCACGAACTATCAGTAGGTCCTAGGAACATTTTCTGTTGGTCGCGTTTAAATTTCGATTGGCTATCCTTCTCTGATCTGACACCAATAATTACTTAATTCCCTCAAGAAACTGAAATAAAATTATAATTGCTATATGCCGGAGTTTATGTACTTTATTTTTTATGTGCATATTGGACATGTGCTAACTTAAGTAGTTTGATTTACGTTTTAGTACTAATTTAAGGCTAACTTACCGATGATGCATTTAAATAGCAGGATCTCATTTTTTTCTTAACGAAGAAAAGAAAAATTAGTTCTGCCAGCACGTGAATCAATTAGGAATAAAATGAAAGTTAAAGCTCATTTCAAAATATTTAAGTACGGATTGAAAAAGGATTCCCATTGAAAGACAATGAAAAACAGCTAAAATATAAAGGTAATCCTTAGGAATCATCGTTTTTAAGAACATTAAGCCTGGTTAAAGCGGCAACTGAATTGAATTTGTTTGTCACTCAACAGTCATTTTTTGCACAAGAAGAATTAGTTTGAAACCTATATTTTAAGTGGATTCATTATCAATAATTCAGCATGGATTTAGAACCATGAACTGTTGAGTCAGAGAGCTAACCATTCTGCTATTACTGCAACTAAGGAACAATTGATGCACTATTTTGAGTTTCATGGAAAATAATTGCAACATGATTCGTCCATGTGTATGTGTTTTGCCCTAAAATACAATATCATAAATATAAACATTAGCTAATCTTTGTACTTATACTCTTTACTAAAATTAATAAAGTATTTTTGGAGCATAAATATGTTGTACAAGACTCAGTAATTCTTGTACTTCTAAAATTGATAGCGGTTATGTAAGCATCATCTCCATTTATGTTTCTTAAATTTTTTTTGTCAAGATTAAAATAATATATGCGATATTTTTATGAGTCCTAACCTTTTTCATCATTCATAAAATAAGTGATGTATCTTTTAACAAATGTCATTTTCTTTCTTTAATTTACTAATTATAGTCTGCGGGAAATCATCGGTAAATGTAAATAAATCAAATTAACTTTGTATTAATTGAACTGATTCATTATGAATCAACAATACAGATTTCCTTTTAAGTAACTAAGAATAACAATGTCCAAATGGCTAATAAAATATTTCAATTTTCCTTTGTTTGGAATGGAAATTCTCTGGTTAAAAAAATGAATACTTTAAAATTGAAAAATCATAGTTGAATTCTTACTTTCTATATGCAGTTCTGACGCGGTAATGGTCAAGAATTTTTTCAAATGTTAAAATTTGTGATACGAGAATATAATTTCTAGTATCTAAAACAATATCTTCCTGAAAGTAAAATGAAATGGATATCAAAATATTTCACAACAAACTTCCACTGATAAATTGTTTGCTTTGTGGTGCATGGGCAAATATTCATAATTTTGGAACTGCAAAAGTATTTATTTTAAATCCATATTTACAAAGACGTACTAAATAGTTTACCTTTGAAAAGTATTTGTAAAGAGCAGCTAATCCCATTTGATGTGGAATTTTAATCATTTTAAGTGCAATTAACCATACATTATATTTGTTTTGTATAATAATATGAAAATAATCTTGAATGGATCCCTTTATCCATTCAAGATTATTTTCATATTATTAGAATATAGTAAAATATCCAAACATTTTCAAATCAAAAAATTTACTACAGTACTTATTTAAAAAGAAAATTAATTGACTAAACCTTAAAAATTGAGTCAAAAATGCAAAACAATAAATATTAAAGTAATCCTAATAATTGAGCAAATTATTATCATTATAGTTACAATGAGAAGAGAAAATATGCACAACTTGACGTTAAATTGTTTGCAACATTTAAAAAAATTATACTTCAATTTAGAGACAGTAAAAATTTGATAACCATCTTTGCTATATAGTATTTCAAAGGAAAAGGCTTTAAGACACACTCCACGGAGCCACAAATAATTTCTCCTCTTCAAAAGGCCCCTGTTCTGAATCATAAGTATGTGGATAGGTTGAACAAATATATCAACCACCTTCGTGATAGAAGCAATATTGTAGTTGCGCGTTCTTTACATCAGTAAATCAGAGAAAGCAGGAACGTCCTTATCAGTTTTTCAAATGACTAGTATCCACAAATACTGTATAAAATTAAGTGGTCAGGAAAACATCCATTCATGTACTTATAGTGTACAGTAGATTTGTCAATATTTTTTCAACTGGGACGAAATTTGTAGTATACAAAATATTAAAGGTTATAAAAATTATATTTAAAGAATATAAAAATTTGTACTACTTTAATTTATATTTAAAAAGAAAAAAACAATTCTATTTTTTTATAAATTCCTTACCTTTCAAATACTGAGATTTGTAAATATGAAATTTGTGTGATCTTTAAAAATGTACTTTCTTTTAAATGTCAATTACCATTTATAATAATCCGCCATTCTGCTGTAACATCTAATTTTCAGACTGGTCTTCCTCTATAGCCAACTGACATTAATAATGTAGCAAAATGTTATACCTTTCTATACTCAGTATCATTTTTATTAACAATTGTCCCAACATTGTTCACAAAAATTTTATGTATTTTCATGACTTATCTGATTATTTGATTTTAAGACAATGGATCATATATTTTAAATGCTGGAAGGACTTCAGCTGTTTTGAAATACAATCAAACAAGTTGATCCTTTATGGCAGAGTATTAATGTGCAATAGAACATCAGAAAATTAAAGAAATCCACAATTTAAAATCTACTAAAATTAACTATCTTTTTGCTAATCACAATTAATACAATATATTTTATTATGATTGTGCTATCATTTGTCCACCCATAAACGTTTTAAAACACGTGTTTTTTTATAGTGAGGACTGCTTTATGTATTTTTACATAATTAGTTGTTGCAGTGTAATCCTGTAATTAATCTTATGTAATTTTATTATGTGAATATCTTATTTTGTTATCTAATAACTATATATATATATATATATATATATTATAACAATTAACAAAATCTAATTTATATATTATCAGGCCTTTTCACTAATATAAACTTTTGTATCATTTTTAAATATTGAGAAATTATCTCAAATATTTATTTTGTTTGGTAATAATGTAAATGAAGAATTCATTTAAAAACAAAATATATTGAAAATTTGTTCATGAGTAAAACAGTAACTTATCTAGTCAAATGTGCCTAACCATAATAAAAGCAGTAAATTTTAAATATATAGATATATTCTTTGATTGAAAAAAAAATTCGTTGAAATATGTGAATTCATACTATTCATTCCATTAAAAATTATTTGGGTTAAAATGTTCATTAAGTGTTTTTGTATTGTTTGAATATTCATCCCGGAATTTTATTGGTGGAATGTGTGCAAAAATGATAAAAAAAATTTAAATTATTTCAGAAATGATAATTCTTATTTATGATTATCATTATTGCATAGGATATTTGTAGAGCACAGAAAAATAGGATGATTAAGCTGCAAATTTAATAGTAAATTCAAAATTAGATAATTTAAGAAGCTTTTCCAGACAGGAAATTTGGCAATAGTATAATCTCTTCTCAGTATTTAGTGTCAAAATGACATTATTAATTATAATTGATGAAAATTCAAATCATTCCAATTTAAATTATCAATTTATTTTTAAATCAAGTCTTATTTAAAAAATAATAGATTTATAAATAAAAAAAATGATTTATTGAAAGCTATGAAAATGAAATAGCAGAGAAAATGTGATTTATCCCATTGCATGTAAGCAAAACACTTTTATAAACTTATAAAAAATTTAAATATGCTAGAATCCATGAAATATTTTGGGTTAAATTAAAAGGCATATATTTTTCTTTACTCAAGAAAAATGATTTTCTCAAAATTTTACAGACATGATAAGTTTATTAGTTAATTTCAAACTATCTGCAAACCTTTTAGTGTTAAAATGCCTCAGGATAGGAATCCTTAGCTGTGATGAGAGATTTACACGAAGTGTACGCATGCATAAAATACTTTAATTAAGCTATATTATGCATCATTACCCACACATTGGTTGACCTTTTAACATATATTCAATGAAAGTCCTGAGCATTTTGGAGCAAACACACAGTGTGAAGCTACTCGTTCCACAAAATATCACTTAGCAGGTATTTTAGTGCTCAGATATTATTTGTAAATTGTAAAATATTAGAATTTTATAAGCGATTTATTTAAACTTCCTCTCATAATTGTATTGTGTTTTACCTATAAACGTATAAAAAGGGTTAAATCGAAATATGATCTATTTTCCTTCACGTAATTGCTTATGTTAATTTATATGTATAATAACTTATAATTAGAGAGCACTTTTTTATATTATTTACTGTTGATATGAGCTGGAAGTTTAAATATATAACAAAAGTTTTTCAACAAAATAAAAGAAAAACAGTTTTAATTTTTAAAGTACATGAAATATTTAAATTTGTGTAGATGAAAATACATATTTCGGCATGCTTGTTTAGTTTATGTATAATATAAATACAAATTAGTTATACATTTCTATTAAAATTACACAAGCATTTTAGCAAATATCAAATATGTTATTGAGTTTTCGAAGGATTTTGAATAGCAAGCAAATTTTATTTCTAGAATAAAATTTTACTTATAAAAAAATACATTGTGTTTTTTGATCTAAATAAAAGCTTATCAATATATAAATGTGATATTCTATCTCTTCATGTGCATTAAAATATAATTAATTTTTGATTTCCCAATCAATAATTATTTTGAACGCTATAACGATCACAAAAATATAGATACGCAAACTCTGTAAAACATGTAAATTTAAGAAAATCTGAAACTGGAAACTTCTGAATAAATACAACTAAATAAAATGTATGTTCTTCATTTTAATCCATATATTTTGATTAAACTTTTAATAAAATGTATTCAAATTAAAATATTTTATGTTGAAAACATTACACTGTCCCATAAATCAATTACTGTCTGCTGGTTAAATTTTAGTGAAATGCACTTGTATTTAGATATTTTATGGAGAAAATGTTCTAAGGGTTGTCGCAAGTAAATTATTCCCTGATTAGCTAATTAAATCAATTCGTTAGTGTGCCTTGTTTAGTTTAAATTACATTACGTGTGCGTACCTTTGACATCTCGCTTTAAAACATCAACAATAAAGTATTAACTAGATAATTATTTGGGGCCACAACATTCTAAAACTTAATTGAAACTTTATTTATTTATTTTACCAATCGCTTGATTTTCGATATCATAGCCACACCCATAGCTCTACTTGAAATACTGGGAACCGATAAGATATTTTAAAGAAAGGAATAAAGAAATTATTAATTTCATTTTTGTTACACTTCCGTGACAACATTCATTACCAGTGCATGAATGAAATTTGAATGTTTTATGAGGCAAAATGCAAATATTTCGAGATTAGCCTTAGAAAAGAGGTGTTATTGTTACAAGTTTAATAGGAAATATCTATTTAGAGAAAATGCTTTCAATGAATCAATAACTTATCCTCTTAGTATTCCTTTAAATTGAACATAATTTAGTTTTTACAAATATAATCCAAGAAATTATAGCTCATTAAATAGAGTGAAAGAAAAATGTTAACAGTTTCAAACATGGTGAAAATACTAATTTTGTAAAAGTGGGTTTTCATTAAATTTTCTTACAATGTTGAGTGGATAAAATTTTTAGTCAATGGATTTTGTAATTTCATTTAAATGTTTATTCTAATTTACTGAATTTACTTTAATTGCTCTCGCTATTTTCAAGAGTTTAGGAATTATCAAACAACACAGTAAAGTGTTTAATATAATGAAATTTAAAAAAAGAATATTTTATTACATTTCATTATGATTTTTATAAATAAATGAACTTATTTCAAACTTGTTTGTATAAAATAGTCAATGTTAATAGTAATATATGGCTTTATACAACGATAAAGCCATATATTACATTAGGGATAGCTCTCTTTAGTAATACAAACGTATCCCTTTAAATGTGTAATAAAAACTTATTCATGCCGTAAGTCAAATTAGGAAGATATTTTCAAATTTAAATCCTTGTTTTCATAACAATTTTCAAATATAGAATAATTGTTGTTTTCAGTAGTAAAATAGTGGGAACATTTTGTTGACTTAAGCAAATTTGCTCCAATCCAATAAGTTGTAATATATTTTGATTTTACTGTAAGGGTTCATACTGAAATTCAAAAAAAAAAAAAAAAAAAAAAATCAGTAATCTAAAATAAATTTTTTGGTTCTGTAGCTTCTTTCTAAATACTTATATTTTAAAATTGGCCATATATCAAGTAGATGGCTTAAGAATGTGTCTAAAAAGGAATTGAATAAAGGAATGGCAATAAATCATTTCTCGTGAAATACGTTTTTGCATTTTTTTGTCGTAAAATGATTTTAGCATCTGGCTGTGACACGATCGTAACTTTGCACTTAAACAACTTGAAGTACTATTCAGTTACTTTTGAGTACACAATTAGTTCAGGTAATAGTTTCTATAAACATAAGATTTTGACATTAA
This sequence comes from Latrodectus geometricus, assembly GCA_026290005.1. Taxonomy (NCBI): domain Eukaryota; kingdom Metazoa; phylum Arthropoda; class Arachnida; order Araneae; family Theridiidae; genus Latrodectus; species Latrodectus geometricus. Next base: position 73,374 of record JAPDSC010043304.1, read on the forward strand.
TATTTCCACAACTTCTCGAATGATTAATGAAATAGCTGGAATTTTAATTTTATTCATATTTTTCTACGTTTAAATCATGGTTGTTTATCGAAACATGCTGTTTTGCAAGATATAATTAATCCTATTTGTCATAATTATTTTTACGTTTGTGACATGAAGAAGACGCTACAGCTTACATTTGTTAAAATATAATCTAATCATTTCGTCTTTACAACCGAACCAAGATATTTTATATCAGTGTTGACATATTAACAATAAAATTATAAGGAAAAAGGTAGCTCATATATATACAATATTAATTCAATCTTCAAATACGATTAAAAAATTTTAACTTTTAGCTATTTTGATATAACCTAGAATATTATTTACAGACATTCATTTTTGCGCATATATTTTAATTCAGAAAAATAAATATGTACATTATTATTTTCTTTCATAAGTTGATTAATAATTATTAATTTGTAAAATATATAATTTTTTTTTTTAATTTTTATAAAAATATTCATGCAAGAAAAAAATATTACGAGTATTTTTCCTTATGTAAATACTTTGAACAATTTTTTTATATATTTATATCTTTATAGATATAGATAGTTCAATAAAAATTTTAAAAAAATTAACACTTTTTGTTTTATACTTTTATTTAAATATATTTAATTAGTTGTATTTTATTATTAAGTACATACAATAATAAATATTTTGATAACAAGTTATTTATAACTTTGGATAAACGAGAAACATGTGCATGCATTTAATTTTAGAAAGCAATAAATATTTGAAATAATTATGATATAATATATATGAAATGAGGTTATTTTTACTAGATTACATAAGAATTATTTTTTAACAAATGGAGAACATTTTCAAAAAGAATAAATTTCATGGAAATGTATTTTTACGTATCTCACAAAGCTTTAATAGTTAACTTGCTATTTACAGAATAACATCCTATTGAATAGATACATTATACCTCTCGCCAGATTAAATTATACAATTTTTTGGTATTAAATTTACTACATGTATTTTAATTCAGCGTTTCTTAACTTTTTTCAAGTCTAGGAATCTCATGCTATAGTCAGTGATTACGTTTCTCTACTTGTCATTCATTTGATTCGCTTGAAACTACTTTAGTGAGAGAGTGAATATTAAGCAAAAATGTAAATTTTAAAAATATAGCCTTGAAGTTCCAGAAAAAGGTTCTTGCGATGAATAAAGAGAATACAAGAATGAGGAAAGTCATGCGTATGCGAATGTGAGGAACGAAAATTTACAGACAAAGTGGGTTCCCACAGCTGAAAACTAAAATAAAGGAAGGAAAAATTGGCAATTAAAGACATTTGCTGCTCATGCAAATAAGTTCCTTCGTGAAATATATCTAGAAAAATCACTTGGATAATGAATACGTGGAAGAATGACCTGAAAGCTGGCTCCAGGAATACAACTGAAGTGGATGACTGTCTTGCAGATGAAAAAAGCTCGAAATCAATTAGCAAACACCAATATTCTAGATCTGGGTATAACTATGAAACTACATCTGTCATGGCTTACTGTGTACTAACGTCTTCAGAAATGTGGCTATTTGTCTGCTTTCTGAACAATGCATCTCTTTGAAAGTAGGCCATTAGAGTCATCTTTTAAAGTAGTGCAAAGTGTACAAAGCTAGACATTTCGTTAATATATACGTGTCGACTTAAAGGAAACGAGTAGTATTTGTAACGTCATTTTAAACGTCAGTTGATTAAGAGAAAGTTTGGAGCACGGTTGCATGCCAATAACACACGAAAATGAACAGTTGCGATGGTATTGGAGTTGTAGTCTGGAGACGCATCATGCTGAACGAGTGGACTGAACTCCACTTTGTTGACAGAAATTCTTAATTTGGAAATGGCTAATGTAAACACGTCATTCCTCATGAATGTCTGTTCCGAAGCACCATTGAAACATATTTTATTTTTATGGATGATGATGCACAATCACACCTAACTCATGCTGTTTAGTAGGTACCTTTAAAGACTATGACACAAATGGATTAAATAGCTTTTTCCTCTGCTTCAAATTCTATAGATATGTGGAGATGTGTTGGGCATGGTTACATCATTCGGTAAAGAAACCTAAAAGCTGAAACAGATGCTGATTGAGGAATGGATATTTTTAAATCAAGAACAGTGCAATAACAAGTTGCTGAGTATGGAGAGATGTTACGAAGTAAACATTGCAGTAAGGGGAAATCATATCACATACTGTGGAACATCTGTTTGTTGTTCTTCATTTTTGACAGACAATCATACTTAAGAATACTATCAGTTCAATGAACTCCTTTTTTGTTTGATTCCATGCGGTATTCATTGTATTCATTTTTGCACAACTATGGATGCGTCATTATTTAAAATACAAAATTCTGTCTGTCATTTCTGAATTTCTAATTCTTCAGGTAATTTTTCTTTGAATTATGCCAAAAGCTATCTGTTACTTAAGTTTGCACACTATTAAATTTAGATGGAGGTATTTGTTAAATTAAAAGATATTCTGTCCATTATACTGAATATTTTTACATTTATTACAAATGGCTTAAAGAAATTTATTGATTAAATTGTGACGAAGTGTTATTAAGTAATATTTCATTCATTTGACCGACACACTAAAATTATTTTTACACGCAAATAGCAGTTAAGTAGAAACACAAAATTCAATCACTGGAAAGATACACACCTAACCAACAGTTAAGATGAAGCAAATGCCGAAGAATCTAAGTCTCAAATATTGAAATTGAAAACCCTAAGTAAAACGGCATAATAATAAACCAATATTATTTGCGTTTGACATGTCTCGTATAATGCTGTCTGTATAATGCTCAGAGATTGAAATTAAAAACAGAAAAGATAATAACTTTCATTTTGCAACTTCTTTCAATATTTGATTCACGAATCATGAGTTTTTTATGTAGCAAATTCTTGTTTCTTTTAGGAAACATACATTTACTTAGAATTTTGAAAAAAAATATATATTTATTTAATTAAATATATTTTAAAAAATTACCTTTAAATATATGAATTTCAATAAAACTGATAATTTTTATTATCATTTTAAAAATGGCGTTTTTATAGTATAATTATGCTGAATATAGTGTATAAAATATTATTTAAGTATGTGTTATGTTCTACATTTTGGTATTAAAATCAGCAACATTTGAAAAAATATTTTTTTTCACATGTAAATCACAGAATTTGACAATAATAAATATCCGAAATATGCATCTTGATACCAAAACTAAATAAATTTTTCCCTATGTAGATAAAGATTGATAGACAAAGAGGAATCACTATAAATTATTAATGGTAAAATATCATGATTCCTGCTGTTTTCATATACTAAAAATTTTGTTTATTTTTGATATGTTTATTTACCTTAAACATCATGTCATTCTAATAATTTAAAATGAAAATTTTGGAGTAAAAGAATGAAAGAAATATTTAAAACTTTAATTTAGATAAATGATATGTCTATTAGTACAAAAATAACGTGAAACTACTACAAAAAGTTATTTATTATGAACTTTGTATTAGAAAGAATTATTTAATTTATGAAATTCGTATTTGCACAAAAAATTATTACCATTTTGAACTTGTTACATTCGAATTAATCAATCTAATTTTTACTTTTCGAAGACAATGTTTAAAGTAACTTTCTGTTTGGAATAAAAGGTTTATTAGGATTTTTTTTTAAATACTGCACACTTAAACGTAAATGTCAAGCTTTTTAAAATCAGTAATAAAAAATGCGCAAAAGTCTGTGATAAAGGATTATATAGGTTTATTGAGTTTCAACCTCCAAAACGACTAAAAATTTTGCCTTTAAATACATGTGTACAATTTTACAATCAATGTTTTATTGTATAAATTTAACTTTTAGGTTTAAATTTATGCATTTTTATCTGATGCTTTAAATAAAATATTACTTTCTCTTCAAGAAAACATTTGACAAAAACCTTATTATGAATCATACATATAAAATTAAATTACTTTCTTTTTCTCATTAAAAAATATTTAAAATATAACAACATTCATATTTTACACACAGTAATATATTAACTTAGTTATGAAATGGTACACAATTTTATAATAATTATACGTCCTTTAGTATCCAATAAATATTTATAACAAGTTTTTGTATATTTTCTTACTTTTTACTCGTTTTAACTTACTCATTTTAGTTTCAGCAATCTTGAGTAAATCCTCTACTTCAAATTATTTTGATTTTTGTCAATATTGAATAAAAATTAATGTGTCTAATTATAAAAATTTACACATAAAATAAACAATATATATCATATAGAATTTATGTATGCATATACATAAGTAAAGGAAAATAAATAAAACATTGGTGAAAACTTAACCTTTATTAGGCGAATGATATCTTTTATGAACGCAATTAAATTTTATGAAATTACTTCTTAAATGAAACTAAACGGGACATCTGACAAAGTAATGTTTTATCCATTTAGTAATGTATAAAGATAAATAATAAAATTAAGAGTAACCACATTTATTTAACTGATATCTGGAATTAAAATGAATGAAAATTTCAATTCACTTTTATAATTTTCTGTTTTTGTATGTTCCTAAATTTATTTCAGAAATGATTTACTTTGCTAACTATGTTATATACAAGAATAATTTTTTCAGAAACATAAAAATTAGCGTAATTTAAGTTAAAATTCACGTATTATAATTTGAGAAAATTTTACCGACCTCGATTCATTTCTATCAACCACAATCGATAAATCTTCATAGTACTCGTGTCCTACTTAAACTGTACCACACCCTGGCACTAGGGTTTCTCCAGGGAGAAAAAAGAAGGTTATTAATAAGGATGGAATTAATGTACTTTCTGCCGTTAATAAGCATATTTACCTTTTTACAAAGTAAGATTCATGGTTAAAATTCTATCTTATATAAGTAAATGAATGTATTATTTCTTTCCTTTTATTTCTTTTCTTGCTGTCAGGGCTAAATTTAGCCAATATAGTAAATTGACTTTTGTCATTTATTTATTTCCATGCAAAAACAACACTACGTAGTAATTCAAGGCGTTAATTTTGTTTATAGCAAACCGTCGGAGCAAGATGAAGTTAATTATCTAGAATACCGATGCAGAAGAAAAACTTACATTTAATTAATGGCTTTATTTGCTAAAGTAAAAATACATGCGGTCGACATGTAGAAAGATACAAATTATTTGCATAATTTTCTTCTCCATAAATATCAAATTACGTTTGAACTGGTAACATCTCCAAATTAAAATTTAGATTCATGTGTTCATTATCCAAACACAAAGCTATTTTTTGGTGTTGATTAAATACAGAAAAAATTAGGTTAATCATAGGTTTATTTCTCTGTTTTTAAAGTTATTTTTAAATTAATTTTAATAAAATGATAGAAAGTTAAATTGCTTTATGATACGAATACACGCAGTAAATAATACAATCAAGAATATTTGTAGATTTTTTTAAAATTATCTTACTTATTTTCAATTAAACATATGTATATATTTAACTATGGTTTTTATAATTAATATCATTTTCAGTGACATTCAAAATTAAAGTTCTAAGAAATGAGCATAATCACATTATTATTTTAACACAATGTTCTTTTTTTCTATTATCATAGGCATACACTCACAATTTATCAATTATTAAACTAAATTATTCCTTAAATAAAAATATATTTGTGTTTTCTTGAACATAAAATTTAAAATGTATTTTATTACTACAGTTGATAAAAATTTTCTACTAAATAATTAAATAGTTAAATAACTACTTATTAACTACTATA
>JAPDSC010043304.1:93825-106034 GCA_026290005.1 Latrodectus geometricus
ATATAGTATTTTGTTGTCAATACCTTTAAGATTTCATACATGGAAAATAATTTTTATTAATGAAAATAAAATTAATTCACAAAAATACCCTTCTAAGTATGCTAAGATTAATTTTTCTTTTCACTTAAGCGTTAATTTCTACACACAATATTTTACATCAATCAAATATTAATTTAGAAGTGCAAATTTCTGTATATAACCATTATCTTTCCTGGATTATTTGCATTTGGTATTTTGAAATAAATTGAACTTGGGAGTATATTTCTGTAACTTTGCATCCATCTTGATACATCACTCCTAATTATTTCTGAAAGAAATTGCATGGTTAACATTTATGATATTTTTGCTAAAATATTGCAGAGTATATTTAGTAAAGCTTAAATATTTCACAAAATTTGCATGCAAATTTTATTAAATTTAAAAAATTGTTATTCATATAAACAAATTTTATTGGAAAACTAGTTTCGTGTAAATAATATTAAAAAAAAACGTTATTTTAAGTGATCCAAAAATGTCTCTAACATCGAATAAGATTTAGATTTCCAGAATTGTCATGTTATACTTGTGTTATTATACATACTGTAGATTTTTTTCAATTATCTTTAAAAGTTTGAGTTCAATAAATTATTAATTAATGTAAGCATTGATGGTAAAGAAAGTCATACAGTTTTAATAAGGCTTACAAAATTGAAATTAGTTTAATTTGAAAAATAATAAACATTTTACAAAATAATTTAATTTTTTTATCAATATTTATGTGAGTTATACCTCTTCATTATGTAAGACAGTCTTTTCAACTGAAATAAAAAAAAATCTTGAATAAGGAATTATAAAATAATAGACGTGTTAAGATATGAGGCAATTTTTTATCACAAAGATAAATAAAATTCTTAAAGTTTAAAAGATTACAAATGAGATAAATTGTTTCATTAATATTTTTAGATATTCGTCCACAAATGCCATAGTATTTGAAGAAGAATATAAGCTGAGAGTTATTGGCAAAAATTGTCTGCAATATTACCTGTATAAGTAAACATAAGTTAGAAATGTAATATTTGTAACTTTTGTTATGTAAAACTATAAATTTTATAAAAATATAATATGTTTACTGTATTACATAAAATATAAAACTATATAATAAATTTTCATTTTTTTCTCAAACATTTAATTGTCAAGATTTAAAAATAAAAAATAAAAAGAAATTAAAAAATTCCAAAAATAAAGAAAAACAATTACTTTGGTGATTTACTATCACATACGTAATTGAAAAAATCATTATAGATATGTCTCGTTTTATGCAAAATATATTATGCATCAATATTTAAAAAAATATACTTTGCTTAAAAGTAGTTAAAATCAAGATTACTTTTGAGATTCTTATCATATTCACAATTGAAGAAATATGGTATATAGAAACAATTTCATTTTATTTCCTATTTATCATGTAATTGAAAAATTACAATTTATATAGTTTCAATACTCCAATATATAATAATTTACATATAAATTGCTTATGAATAGAATATTTCAAAGACTAGAAATCTCTTAGACCACTTTGGCTCAATTTTTGGGTATATACTCTAATATTAAATTCTAGTTGACTCAATGGATACATTGAGTTACATATTTTAAACACAAAGCAAAGCATACACTTTTTTACATTTTATTTACATTTAAAAATATACAATGTAAAACATGAATCCAGTGAAATATATACGACATCAACACATTTCAATGAATATAAAATTTTATACAAAGTATAATATAATGTTTATTTTGAGAGCATAAGCATAAAATTCAGAATACTGAATATCTGAATACAATACAAAAGTTTTAACATTCACCGGCTCTGAGTAAAATGCTTTCCAAATTTCATTTTAAGAAATGCGGAAAAATACAAAACCTTCTTGATGCGAAGAATTGTTACATTCAAGACTGTTTCCAGTGATAAGTCTCAAGATAATAAAATAAAAATTTTAAATCAGGAAAGTTTTTAAATAAATAAATAATCCAGTTTGAATACAGAATAAACTCTAATGTAATAATTTAATACAATTTAAGTAAGCGTAAGTGAATTAAAATTAAATATTCATTAAAATCATGCTGCAGACCAAACATATTGGATACTTAAAATCATCATGAAGAGCTGAAAAAGTACCAGAACTGCAAAAAATAAGTATTTAGTTTAACTTTAAAACAATAACTAAATTGTTTTAGAAGTTACAGTCACCTATTATAAGCCAGACATAAATATTTAATAAGTCTCAGAAAGAATTTTTTTTTTTCAAATAAAATAAATATATGCATGGTTTTGAGATATGCTTATTTTTCTAAATATGATAATACTTTCTGTTAATGTTTCTGTTTAAAGAAAAAGAAAAAAATTACGAGTAAAAGTACTTTTATAAATTTAGACAATAAAATTTACATCAATGAAATGTAATGTTATCTAAATTTAAGGTTTCATACGATATTTATAAATTTCAAGAAACGTGAATATGATTGCTTTTAAAAATATAAGAATTGTTTGTTTAAAAATAAGTAAAAATATTCACAATTTCGCTTGAAAATTTTAAAAAATGAACATATTTTTTAGTAAATGCCTACGCCAAAAATTGAAAAGTAATAGAATAATAGATATTAAGAAATTGTATAAATTATTTTTTATATATAATTAAATTTTTTATATTAAATTTTCTACGGTTTTCTTAAGAAATATTTAAAAATCAAAGTAAACATTTTACTTAAATTTAAATTATATTAACTATGAAAGTGGATATGCAATCAGAGGATATTGTCCATAAAATAATGATAGTTTGATAAATAGTATTACTGAGCCAATTTTGTAAGAATCTCTTACAGTTAGAATGAATTACTATTAAACGACAAACACATTGCTTCAAAAAATTTAATGTTATAATTTTGAGAATTGCAATGATTGCTTATTGAAATACTGGTAATTTGTTAACTTTATATTTACTCAAAATATTCCTTTCCCCTTTATAATATATCTTTATAATCATTAATTTAATTAAAAGTTATATAAGTATTGAAATGTTTCGACCAAACGTAACGTGTATTGGTAAACTATAACTCATTTACATGTCTATGCACATAGTGTTACAAATATGACAAAAAAAATGTTCTTTTTAAACTTCATCTTTCTACAAAAAAAAAATCCTTATGTTATATTTTTTATTTAAATCTTTTACTGAAAATATCAATTCATCAACTATTAAACCGAGAATATTATGAATGTCCTATGCTTTAGAGCATGTCTTTCAATGCCATTGAAATGCTTAGACGTTTATCAGTGTAACAATTTTGTCATGCCTCTCTAAGCTTCCCTTCTATTTATTTCAATATAACATTTCAGAAATGTAATTTAAGAAATACCATGCAAGAAATATTTTTTAACATGACGTACACTAATAAAAGGTAAATTTCATAAGACTTTTCAATATTTATTCCTGATAACATATACATGATGGTGAAGAAGCAACTCTTACAAGCCATGTGTAGTTAAAGATAAAATTGGAAGAAAAAAAATATGTGACAATGACAACAGTAAATACATTTATTACAATATGATATACTAATAAATATAGCAACTATTATGTTCAGTTATTTGTTATGGCATTCAGTAGCACTTTTATGTATTTTCTATCTATATATGTATTTTCTTGAATTCTAGAGACGTATTTTTTTCTGAAAGATAGTTGTTTATTATTTCTCAATCATTTGTTAAATTTCATCTTTCAAACGTGATGATAACTTATACGAATGATGTCCAGTGAAGGCAAAAAGCTTTTGATTAGGAATTCGATGATTCATGTGATTGAGGAAGTATCTCGACAATTTCAAAACATTGCTGTTAGATTTCGGCTATGCATGTTCTCCTGTTGATAAATAATGTATTGTATTCGATAAAAAAGATAGTGTTCTAAAATGAAGCACGTTTTCTTTTTATCGTCAATTACATCATACAATCAAAAATGCGGACTAGTGGTAATTTGCAATATGGGTAAATAGCCCCACCACAGTACCGTGTTTTAACGTGGTATGACACACCAATTTGTGGCTGTATTTTACTTGTCACTCAATCATCACCGAATTTAAATGCTGTTGTTGTCGTTACTTAAGCATGTGACTCATCTAAAATAATGTTTCTTTCCACTCCAAAATATATGTGGCTCTACTTCTACTCGAGTACAAGAGATTGCGTCTCTGTATTTGACTTAGCACTAAGCTGCTCAATGATGCAAGCCCTTGGGTGATAATCGGTACATAATGTGATCCTTTTTAATATAGAAATATAAAAAATACCCACCATCTTAAAATACTGGCGGAAGGTGCTTGGCAGATCTTCTTTCATAGAACTTGCCATTATTCCTTCCCCAACCATATTTGACGATACCAGTATACACAAGACAAGTGTAGATACCTGAACATTTCACTTTAGTTCACCAACCTATTGTATTGTTTCTCAATTGGATTATCATGCATTTAATTTGTTCATGAGACTACTGGAATCTATTAATTTGGATGTTATGGTGTTTTTAGTTCTAAACATCTTCGCAGGAAAAGAAAAATACATTATAAAAGGAAACTATATTGTCAAATAGAACAATATATTATTGACTGTACAGATTGCTACCTTTTATTACTCTGCATTTATCATGGAATGTAAAACATATTATATCATGTTTGTAACTCGATGCACTCTGTCTGTTTTGCTTATAAGCATTTTTGATTATGCACTCAAGGCTAAGCCTTTTCATTTACGTTGTGAATGCAATATAGATAAAACTTTTACATATTAATTATTAAAAAAAATGATTGAAGAAACTAATATATGAATAAAAATATACATAAGAAGTCGCATTTACCCATTATTAACTTTCATTTTATGAACATTAACTAATACTATAATATTATATCAAATGGTAACCATACAGTTTTGCAAACATATTGTTTTGATTTTGAAAAAAATATTAATATTAATTAGAGGACATATAACCAGATGAGATGTTACTTTCTATAATCTTTAACAAAAAATCGAAGGTCAAAAAAGAAACCAATTGATGGAGATAAAAATTAGTGGATTGGAATATTATGTACAAAATCGAAAAGGATAAAAAATTCAGAGCTATTGAAGGATTTATTTCAGTGTTAAAAATTTACAAAGTAACAAACTGTGAGATGTCAAGCCACATTTAGCCAAAGTTTCACACGGTGTGGCATAAGACTGAAGAAGCACCTAGCTGCGAGATCTCCTGATCAATTTACTGTCAAATTTGCTCCATTTGTCCCGCTTTATCATCAATTGATCAGACATGATACATGCAGCCACCTTCTCGTCATCGGACTACGAGCTGTATGAAAATATTTGCATTTTAATATCATCTTAATATAAAGTTAATATCAAGTACAATATGAACATTCAATCACTTAGTGTTTTTTTTTTTTTTTTTTTTTTTTTTTTTTTTTTTTTAATGTTAAATGCTTAAAATGTAAGAGAAGAATGTTTCAGCTAAATTAATAAAAATTTTCATGGAAAATGTATTTACTTTTTTCAAACTTTCTCTTTAATATATTCGTATCATTGAACTTTTGACGATGTTCATAATACTTTTCATACTTTTATTGCGTAGTTACTCATTTCTTTTTCAACACCCTTCTATAATAATAAGAAATATATATTTTGGTGTGAATTATGAAGTCTAAAGATCGAATTGTACCTACAAATGTAAATTTTGCATATCATAATAAAATATGGTGTAACAACAATATGAATATCATAATGAATTATGAATACAATTGCAAATTAAAGGTAAGTACATAATATTTACATTCTAATTGTATGTAAATCCTATTGAGTGATATATTTATATATATTGTATCTACTCTCTCTCCCTCTCAATCAGATTTACGTATATTTAATTCATACAAAATTTAATTTAGAATCATAATGGGATAACTTAGGTTAGTTTATTTATACATCATCAACTAAGTTGTAATTCGCTAGTTAAAGCGCAGCCAATAAATAATTATTTTTTTACCTTACAGTTAGCCTTATCATATAAAGTATCAGAAAAGAAGAGAGCTGATAAATATTTATTTTGTATTGATAAAATTCTACATAATTCAAAGCCAGTTCAACTGGTGATTTAACGTGCAGTTTTTGCATGCAAAAATAAACATAGTGATTGAAATCTATTACTGAGAGAATGCTTAACTCCATGACATTGATCATTCTGTATTATTTTATGATAAATTCAGAACACAAAATAATAACTAAGTGATCATCAGAGATGTAATGATATACACAAATATATCTCTTTGTAGAAAGAGAAAAATAACAAGTAGTGGAAACAAGTATTAGCTCATTGTACATCATGACTTTAATTTTTTAAATAATATCTTTCTATTTTTATATGAAATATCAAATTTTTATAGAAAATAAGGAAATTACAAAAATTAATATCAATAATTTCAAAATTTGTGAAATTATTAAAATACATGTCTTGCAGAAGTAAAAAGATATTTTATAGTAAGTACATTTTATTAAAATGAAAAAAGATTGTATGCATTTTACTCTATTTTTAATTTTTGGAAGTTTTTATGAATTTATTTATAGCTTTTATTTTCAATACCTAAATGAATAGGAGTAAAGTTACGTATGCGTAATTATATTTTTATTTAACCCCATTAAATAAGTAAAACCGAGGTAGATGTTTGTATTCAAACTTTTCACAGATATTGTTCGGTAAAATTATTTTATAGCTCAAATATGTACCTTTGATTAACTCAACCTTTTCTTTTATAATACGATTATTACTTCTCATTAATCGTGAATTATTAAAATATAAAAAATTGTTTTTCAGAAAAAGTGCATATGAAAATTTGAAATAATAATAAAAAGGAAAATAGTTTGAAACACATTATATTTTATTTAAAATATTTTTAATATGATGAAACTAAATTTAGATAAGACTTTAAGAACTTTATTCTGTTATGTGGGAATTCCCTTAATAAATATAACCTTCAAACAAAGTATTTAGCTCATCTTTTACGAGCACTTTTGTTATTTATTTCGATGTAAATGCAATTTTAAAACAAAAATTCATTTTTAAAAAATTTCTGCATCTGACCTTAAGAATCAATACATTTTGAAATACAAGTCAAAAACAAAATATGATTAAAATGATTATTTTATATGAATAATCAAAAATAAGAAAAAATTGAAATATTCAATGTAACTTTCTAATGTTATTTACAACTTATTTATTGCTTATAAAACCCCATACTGGTGTTAAAAATTAATATAAGAAAACATCTTACTGTATTTGATATATATATATATATATATATATATATATATATATATATATCAAAAATATGTATGTTTTCATTTTCTTGAACGTATACACAATTTAAGAAAGGAAAATGTGTTCATTGAAATACATAGCTAGTTTACCGGAATTTTTAGTTATACTATGTTCTTAGTTGATATCATTATATTCAATGTTAAAAATATTAAATGTAATACATTTGTTAAATATACTTGAATTTCAAATATTAAAAATAAAATCAAAAAAAAAATATGTTAATCTTCTTTTTTTCCAAAAGTACAAAAAATATATGTCAAAAATTCATTTTTCGAGTGCCAATGTCAGTAAAATAACATAAATAATACATAAGGTTCGTTGCATGAGGAAGTTTGTAGTTTCTTGAATAGGCATTTCTTAGACTCATTTCCTCTTTTATCGAATTGCCTCAGTCTCTTGAGTATTTTTTATTTGCACTTCTTTCCAACCCTTAGGATACACATGGGACGGTAAAGAGTTTACTTGCCTTCAAATGTCCTGGTTTCTTGTCTTTTCTTTTCACTGCTTTAATCTCTGTTTGTCTTCTATGCTCCATTTCTTCAAACAGTTTTTTCTACTCCATGGGCCGTCAGTTTTCTTTGTGCCATCTGCGCTCAGCTGTTAGTGCGCTCCACTCATATATACACCGCTTAAACTCGCGTGAAGGAGTATCAAGATGTCTATAACAAAGGGTATTAGTGACGCGGTAGCAATTGACTCAGGGATTCGATTTATTGAAGAAAGTATCTTCTCCTTATTCAAGGTTGTTTTTGTTTGATATCGGATGTAGTTTGATGCCTTACTTACGGATAATCTTATTGAGTATACTTACTTCTAAAGTATAAGGGACGTTAAGATGTGTTATTTTAAAATTTCTACAAAAACTGTACTGTTACAATATATGTATATACAATGTCTATTAACATGATAAGGCTTAAGTTTAATTTAAACAGTTTATATATTAAGTTTTTTCTATATTTATAATTAAATACTTATTAATATTACAAATAAATGTCCATGCATATATTGTGCAATGGCAATTTGAAATAGAAAGAATATGTAGAATGAAATGAAACAAATCTCGTATTTGAGTTGGTTTCATGAATATAAATTATTAATATTACAGATCAAGAGAATATCTTTTCGTTGAAGAATTGAAACATAAGTTAATGGTTTTAAATTTTTGTTATGCGGCTTCTAACACAAATGTTTCCCATTGTTCTTCTGTTCATGCAATTATACTATACGTAGTTAATCTTTTATTATTTCTGAAACAAATGCACAATTTTAATAAAACAAATATAATTACTCTCTTCCCTTAAATGATCCCTTAAATATACGTTTTCATTTCATATTGGTCATAAAATCCCTAGGGTGTTATTATGTACCCTTGTACTCTATTAAAGAAAGTGGATGAATAATATTTCAGAAAATACCTTCGGAAAATTCTGTTATTATGTGTGTGACCACAGGTTGCTTTGAGTGATTGCTTGCCTCGAAGTATAGATTCTGGGAAGAAGGCCTGTGAAAACTGCAAAGCGTCAGACAAAATTAAATCATTGAACATGGAGTCTTCATAAAAAAAGTCTAACCATCACAAAAAAGTTAACTGAATTGGATCCATAGTTGAAAGATTTGTATTCTATTAAATATTTTATTAATAATGGCTTTTTATAAGGTTGAATGTCCACATGTTTGAAGATTAGCGTATGAAGGTTTGATTCCTATTTTCCATAGTATTAAAGCTTTACTTGACCTCATATAGAATATTTATTTTGAATTTTATCAATCTTATTCATAATACGTTGATTATAAAGACGCGACAAATGATTTCCCTCACGTCCAGATAAAAGATATATGTAATTAAATTTGTATAAAATATAAGCTTCGTCTACAAAATTGACAGAAATACTAATAATGAACTCTTCTGCTGTATTTCTAAATTGGATTAGGTAAGCCAATCTAAATTTCTTTTATAATGCCTTAAATTATTGGTTTTATTTTAAACAATGTAAAATGTTTTAAAATTGTTGTGTGTCCTTGCTTGTTTAATATTTAATCAATAAAAACAACAAATAATAAATGAAAATTTTAAAATCATGCAAATGTTTAATAAAACATAAATAAAAACTTGTAGTACATTTTCTAAAAATAATCTGAACAAAAAACAAAAATTTGATGTTTCAAAAATGTACTGCATATTATAAATTTGCAGTATGTTTATATATTATTCTTTCAAAGAAAATCAATTTCTATTTTAATTTCTCTTTCTTTTCACTATTCCTTCATCGATATTGTCATACTAAAAATGTGTTCCCTGTTTATGAATGATTTTGCTAACAGTTGCAAGGGTTTTATAAATCTGAAATAAATATTTTATAAAAATTGACTCACATACAAACTTTTTTTATGATGTCATAGATCTTTACAAGAAATAATTCTTGTATATAGCGTTTCATAGAAAGTAATTTAGGATACGCGCAATGACAATATACTAACAAAATTTAAAGGTTTTAAAAGAAAAAAAAAGCAATTTCATATTATTTGCTCGTTTTAAGAGACATTTCATTGAAGTAATATTCACTGGATCCAAGAAATATATTTTTAATATTTTTGAAATATGGAAGTTATAAAATTCATTTTTTTTTTAAATTTCAAACAAGAATAATTTACCTTACTTAAGTTGTTTATACATAGGTAAAATATGTCTGTATTGTTTTATTTATAAGTGAGAAAGATTTTTGAAATAAACAGATATTTAAATTATAGATGCACAATTTATTTCACCTTTTGAAAGGAATCAGAATTTTGGAAATTTATTAAAAATGAATTGTTTACATTTTTCAATGTTTATAAAAGAAGCAATTTCACCCGCTTAAAAACAATAATGTGTAAGTGATTTTAAAACTAATTTAGCTATAAAGACAAAGTTCGGTATGCACTGGTACCAAAAGCAAGTTAGCACAGAAAATATTCTCATTTCTGTGTTTATCTTCTTAATTCCTTCATGTATTCATTCTACAGAAAACTATACAAAAGTAATACTTTTTAGTAAGTTAAATATGCAATATTGCCGAAACAGAAAGTGTACACTTCCCCTTTATTAAAAATACATTTGATTTATTTTAAATTCTACTTCTATTAAATAATTCCTTCTTCATTTTCTAGAATTCTTACAAAAACTTAAAGGGGGAAAGTATGATGAAAATAAAGCCAAATTAAAATTGTATTTTTACCAATATTTGTGTCAATATTAATTACTTGCATATAACCGTAGCTTATTAGCCACACATTTAATTAAATAAAAGTAATTTCAAAAGAATACCAATGTTATTTACTGCCGTGTTTAAAATAAACTTTACAATGAATAGTTTGCTAAGTATATAATCTAAATAGCCAAATATGTCATGAATTTTCTCTCATATGTTACTCTCAATCAGGTGATAATTTAAATTATTTCTTAGAGTCCTATATTATGGAGGTCGTGTATATAATTATTTTCTTCGGTACATGGAAATCTTGTGCTATTGAAATTAATATCTTATTAATCTCCACACTCGCTGACTAAACTAAGATAAAACATTTCCACAAAAAGATCTCTGCGAATTGAATAAATCTCAAAATATGTTAAAATTTACAATTTGCTCATTAGATAAAAAATTAGTTATGTCGTCGGTCTGAAATAAAATCCTAAAAAAACATTTTAAGATAAATTCTTGATAATTAATTTCATCTGTAACAATAAATCAATTACAACCAAGTTTCAAATTAACACTCACTTGTAAAAAAAGAAAAAAAAAAAAAAAAAAGAAAAAGAAAAAAAAAAAAGTTATAAAACTATGAAGCCTAGAAAACTAAATTCTTTTCAGATTTCTTATGTCTTAATTTGTTAATTTTCCCAGTTATCTTCATTTGAATTCGCATTTTTAATAATCAAGTTTTAATTTTCAAATTCATGATTTTTTATTAAAGCTAGTATACAAAATAGTTTCTGATGTGTCAGTTAATATCAAAATAATTTTAAAATTTCTGAAAATGTTGTTTTTATGTATAAAATACTTATGAGAAAATAGATAAACGAAAGAATAGTGTATATATAGAGGAACTATTTCAGGTAGGATTCAAGAATAAATAAAAATATAAGGAAGATATATTTTATTCTTGGTTGGTTGGGTTTTGTGGCGCAAGGTCCAAAAAGGACAAGCTGCGCCAAATTTTATTCTTGAAGTGCGCTGTACAAACTAGCATATTTTAAATTTCATGAAACGATGTTTCATTTTAATTTTACAGCTGTCTGAATATAATGACAAATCTTACTTTAAAGTAAATAATGCTATATGTTAAATGCATCATAAAGGATATTTATAAAGTTCAGGGAACTCAAGAGTTTAAAATTCTAAAAAATGATATTATATATTTAATTCCATTTTATTTGAAAAATATAGTAATCTTCCATTTTAATAATAGAATGATATTATGAAGTATTTATAAATGAAAATATACATACCTATACATAAATTTAGTTTTAACTCTAATGAACTGATTTTAAGAAAAAGACTTTTAATTTAGTGTACATCCACTAGATATAAAAAACTAATGTTAAATAAATGTAACAACTTTATGAGAGCAAATTATTAACAAAATAATTGATAATATGTGTTAGATGATCATAACATGCAGCAAATTTAATGACTGAAATTTAAAGTTTGAGTAAAGTGTCATCTTTCACTTTCCAGCTCTAATTTTTTACGCAATTTGCAATAACAATAGTATAGTTTCCTATATATATATATTTATTTTATCTCTCGTCAATAAGCATGTTTGAATTTAAAAAAAATT
>JAPDSC010043307.1:0-10184 GCA_026290005.1 Latrodectus geometricus
GGAAAATATATGAATATTAATATGGTTCTGAAAACTAATGTTTGTTGTAAATATCATTTGATGCGAATTTAAAAATAAATATATTTATTTCATTAAATATATACATATGATTAATTTAAGAATATATAATATGACAATAAATAAACTTATTTTTGATGTTAATGTATTAATGTAAGAAAAGATTTATTATATATTTTTCTTTTATTTCCATAAGAATAACACATTGCTTTCTCCCACCCTTTATACATTGGAAAATATATTATTAGAATAATAACAGTTTTTATATATATTACGGAAGAAATATAAGTTCTAATTATTTGTATTTATTTTAAATATCTTGGAGAGTATTGTGTATTGTCGAAAGCATCATAAAAAAACAAGATACAAATGGAAGATTTTCTATCTTTCAATATTATGATATGAAGGGCAATTCACTCTCACTCAAAGAAACGCAAAGTTATCCTAAACTCTTATTTATTTTCTTATAAATAAGAGTTTTGTTTTCATATTGATATTTCATGCTTTTAATGTAAAAATCATCTGATTCCTTTATAGAATTCGAATTCATTTTAGTAATCTGAAGTTTTGAAGAGATATTTAAATCAAAAGGATCACCGAATTTTAAAGTTCAGGATATATATTCTCACTAGAAGAGTTTGAAGATTTAGGAAGGGGAATTTAAAAAGAGCAAAGAGCAAGAAAATGTCTTCATAAGTATATGTTACTCATATAAATACATGCGTCTATTTTATCATACTATTAAATCACATTTAGAAACTTTATGACATGAACCTGCACCAATCATCGAATCTATTATTCACACTCCTGTTTCAATTTTCAGGATGATATTTTTAGGATGAGATTGTTAAAACTTAGACTACATTTGTATTAAGGCATTGACCATTTTCACCAAAAACATCTAGCTAAATGTTCGCATTTAACGCCAAAAATCATTAGTTGGCTTCAACTAATTATCCTCTCCTTTATTTTTTTTTAAATATGACGGGAAATGAGTAGTTAACTTTGAAACAAATAGATGAAAACATATTGTGATTTAATATTTTTGTTTTGGTTTAGTGTAATCATAAAACTTGTTACCCTACATTTAAAATATGAAAGGTTTAATAATTAAAAACAATTTAATATGTAAACATGCAAAACAGCCCTGAAGTTGTAATAACTTAATTGTTACATTTTGCGACATTTTCTATCAGATGAAATAGCTGATGAAATAATACAAAAGTTCCAAAATAAATATTGTTACATTTAATTAAATAGTGTTTTTTTAATTCAAAAACCAATTTAACATCAAATTTTTCATGTTAAAAGAAAAATATTTAAAATTTTCATCATCATGCTCATTTATTATCATCATTTTTCAACATCATCATCATGCAATTTTCATTATAGAATATTATTACTATATAATATTATAACAGAATATTATTATTAGAAATCCAACAAAATTTGTCATTTAAAGAATATTTACAAAATACTTATAAGTAATTTAAATATTTTTAAAACTTTTTTTAATATTTTTATATTTAAAATTAAATTTGTGACATTAAATATGAAAATAAAAAATACATTCTTATTATGCTAGCTTTTCTTAAAATTGAGTGCATTAAAGAAGTTGTTTTATAAATAATGTAGATTATGATATCTTATGATCTAAATTTTATTTAATTGAATATTCTTAATCATAGAATATCAACATCCCAAGATCACCAGATTTTTATGCATTTTAAATTTACTTAAAAAATAAATAAAATATTTTTAATGGAAACTATTTTGTAATTTTTTGATATTTTAAAACCTTTATTTCAACAAATTTAAAAGAGTCTCTAAATTAATAAAAAGAAATATTATATTATCGGCTAACATTATGATGTTTGATAGAAATTTATAGTTTAATAACAATTTTATTCTAAAAAGTAATTTAGTTTATAAAAAATATAAAAAAAAAATATTTCTACCATTTAATTACATGCATCTTTGGAACCTGCTTGCAATACTTGCTGACACTGGAACCTATTTTACTTTTAGTGTATTTTTGCAATACTTCTATTACATATTGAAGTATCTATCACGGGAGAATTCATAGACCAATTATCATGAATTAAGTTTTGAATTTCACACATTTTTATCGTGAAATGATAAATTTATCCTTTTATTAAAATATCATTTATTTTAAAAAAAAAAATTAAAATATTGAATTTGCGTATTCCTGCTTTCTTAACTTCAATTATTTAAAAATGAAATCTTTTGAATTAATAAATAGTTTTTACAATATAAATATGTACTTATCAGATCATTCTGGTACAGGAAAAAAAGATTTTGATTAAAGACTATTAATTAAAATTAATTAAGTCTATTGATTTTAAATTAAAACTATAGATTTTAAATATTGCTATAATCCTTCAAGAATAAAAGATTTTTGTATCAAGACTAGAGTTTACTATATTTATTATATTACAAGTTTTATTTCATATTACACACGACAAATTGGGTTAATGAGGCTTATTTTTGCAGCTCTAATTTTGTGTAATAATAAATATTTCGAAGTAAATTGTAATAAATTTTATTAAATAATGTCCTATATTATTTAAATAGCCGTTAAGATATGTAAAAATGTTAACAGTCATTCATTATTACCTTGCAACATATTTAGAATTAAATTATATAGTTTTCAACTATTATTATATACTTTCATCAGAAATTAAATTTAATTAAAAGTAATTTGAATTAACAAGTCAAATTATTTAATAATATCTATTAAAAATGCACTTAAAAAACACATGTTTTATTTCAAAAACTTTTTTGTACACTTTATAACATGCATAAAAATAAATTAGAAAAATTAATTTGAATTTCAGTGTGGAGAGCAATGTTTTCAAAAACATTTTTTCTTATACTTGATATATAATTTTTAAAAATTATATTAACTTTTAATTTGGTTAACAGTTGATCTATGATATATTCCTAAAAATTTAACTGGAGACTTTCCCGACAGAGACATCCAATTTTAAATCTAGGTTTATGGAAGTTCTTGGGAAAAAATATCAGACTTTCTAGAAGATTATACATAAAAAAGTTCCCCTTGCAGTTTTTATTGCTATTTTCCTTCAAAAGATTTATCATGCTAAAGAAAAATAATGTCGTATGAAATATTCAGCTATATAAGAGTCAGCTTTTTTTATAAAAATATATCAGACACACATGAAGAAACAAATAATTGAGATATACTTAATTTTATTTTCATTTTCTAAGATTGCTAGTATCTTATAAGTGTCTTTTTCTAAATACTAAAATTATAGAACATTTAATCATTTCAATTTGATTTTCACAAGCTTGATATATAGCTTCTTTACTCATGTTTTGTAATGCAATTTAATCTTAGATTGTAATTAATCAACCTGTTTTCACATTTCTCATATTTTAATATTCTGACGAAATGAAAAAGTGTGTTAACCTTCTAGAAATATTTAATGAGTATTTTTAAAAAGATATAAAAATTGCCACAAAATGATTCAAAGATAATGTAATGTTATTTAAATGCAAAATATTTCGATGTGAAATAATTTAGAATGTATAATTAGAAAAGGATAAATGAATCTAAATTTACTTATAAGTATAATATTTTATTTGTAGATTCCAACCAATTATAAATTAAAAACTTATTTGTTCTTAAAGATTTTTTCTATGAATTGAGCAACAAAAAATGTTATATTTACGAAAAAACTTCGAATAATGATTTTTAAATCGTAGCTCATCATTTATTTAAATTTCTTTCGTATAAGAGTATTTTATATTTTCCAATTATATAAACAATAAATGAATCCAAACATTTATATAACATACTTAGATGTAATCACTAACGTTTCTGTCACATAAATTTATTATTATTTTGTATATGAATTTATTATTATTTGTACATGAATTAATATTTATAGATAAATTTTTATACATTATCTTTTTTGAAATGATAATATATATTTCAAACAAATATCAAATTGAAGAACAATCGAAAGAAATACGTCATGATGAATATTTTATCGTGTTTTTATTGCACACAAACATATTTTCTACAAACAAACATGGTTACTACATCCTCAAAAGAATACGTTTTATTTAGTTTTACTTTCTATTTACTCCACTGAAAAAAATGAGATTACCCGTTGATATGACATCACAACGTTATTATTTACGATTTCTGCTCAAAATACTATACGATTTATGTTTTGGTTCAGTAATGATATTCATAGGACGTCGCTCTGAAAGCTTTTCTCACTAAGCAAATCTGGATCATGTCGATCATGTCACGCAGCAAGGAAGAATATTTTGTTCTCAGAAAAATTATGTATTTTCGATACTTATGTATATGGGTAGTAATAATTTTCTTGTCTACACATTTTTCTTGCAATGTAATATTACAAAATCAAGGGTAAGTTCGATATGTTTATTGATATTATCTATTAATTAAATAAGAAAAGTTTATGATAAAAGGATTTTATTTAATTTCGATAGTCGAAAATTTTTAAAATTTCTAATCCGAATTTATTTTATATAATTTTATAATATAAATATTGTAAGTATTAAATAAGTTAAACTTCATCATTATTCCTCTTATATGAAAATAAAACTTGTTGTTAGAGCTTTTTTCATTAAAAAACATTTAATATTAATTTTGAAGTAAATTTGAAATAATTATTGCATATTACTAAGTGAAGAAAAATTGATGAAATATCAATTTCGCGTATTTTTAAATGAAGTAATCGTAATAAATAGAGATATTTAATTTTTTTGAAGATTAATATTTTCTATATATTCATACTTCCTTCTTTAATTGTAATCGTTTCCCAAAATAATGCTCAGTTGCTCTTAAATAAGAAATAACTTCTTAAATACATATGTATTATTATGAATAATATATTCGATAAGTACGTACATCTAAAAACGGTATTTAAAATATGAAATTAAATATACTTAATCCTCATCGGTTGTAAAACTCTTTTTTTTTATCAAACTAGTAAAATATAATATGATTGGAACTAAAATGTATATATAAACTATCATTTTTTAATTTAGAATACATTATAGAAATATAAATATAAAAAGTCAAAGGAAAGCATCCCTGAAAGAAAGAATAGAAATGAAATTCAAATTCAAATTGTTTGGAGTTAATATTAGATATTTGTGCGGCAATACTTATTTAATATTTTTGTGTATTTGATCTCCTTCCCTTGTAAACAACAAATGATTTCAAAATTAGGAGTTATAATCATATAGAACATTAATTTTCCCATTTAGGAACTACTTTGATATACCCCTCAAATCAGAAATTTGGCGACTTTTTTTTCTCGCCAAGCCAAATACCTGTTTTTGGCGACTGTTTTACTCGCCAAGATGGATTCTCGCTAAATACAAATAACTAATAACAAAAAACTTAAAAAAAAAAAAACTCAAAAAATGGTACAAAATACAAGAAAATACTAAATTTGACAACATCAAAAACCTAAAAGCTGTAAGAACCTAAATTGGCAACACCAAAATAAGAAACAGCAACCCTAAAAAGTCCGTAGGGAGAGCCAGATTTGGCGCTTAATTTTTGGGGTATATCAAAGTTGTTCCCCCATTTTCTTAATCGTATTTCATACAATTATTATTATTATTATTATTATTATTATTATATCACTGTATTATTATTATATCACTATGTAAAAAGTACATTGGTACTAACCATTATCGATAGCATGCATTTAAGTTGTAAATGGCATTTTACTTGGTTTTATGTCATCTGTATATATAAACATTATAAATAAATATCACCGTCTTCAGAATTTTCATTTATATATTAATGTATCAGTTTCAAATGCATTTATGATAGATATCTTACTATACAAGAAACAACTGTATTTTCAATTTTCAGATATGTACTCAAATAAGTGTATGAGTACCCTCTGTATAGCTTCTAAATAAATATGAGTGATGCAGAGGCACCATTTTAATTACCAATAAATACTGTACTGTTTCCCTTCTATTTAATAAAGGCTGACTGTATTAAAATGCTGATTATTTGTTGTCTTCAATTTCTATATTTGATAATGTATTTAATAATGTTTTGGGCTATTGTGCCAGAAATTTGACGACTGCTCTTTACCATTGCAGAAAATCTGTATTTTTGAAACGACGTGTTAAACAATCGCTTATGAAGCGGTATTCATTTTCGCTCTAAATTAAATTTAAATTGGTATTCAATTTATACTTTATTGATGCACTCTTTTACCCCTTAATACTATATTATTTAAATTAAAGAAATTTGTCTTCCATATATTTTACTAGTTTTATTTTAGCTTACTTTGCTTTACAGGAATAGCTAACTTCCCATGTTTTGTAATTACAGCCCAAAGGATCTAAACAACCGATCTGACAAATGTTAAAAAAAATAAAAAAGAAAAAGTTGAACTCAACGCCGATGGTGCAATGAAATCTGAAGTTATATGAAGGACATTTCGGAATGAAAAACTTATCTACTACACACACAATGAAAAACTGTCGCTACTATTACTTTCCTTAAGTAAGTCTTCATCATTTTAATGAGTGATGTTCAATTCTACTAGATCTTGCCTTTGAGAGTTATAGTTTCAAAATTACAAAGCCAATTTAGTTTAATATTTACATTGAAATAATTTATATTTATAAAATATTTGACAATTATATTTAATCAAACAGATTAATTTCGAATTGTTTCATGAAAACTAAAAATGCTTATGCTAACACTGTTTTCAGAATTACGTTTTCATAAATTGAATACTATTGAGTTTGCATGTGTTTCTTGTGTGAAGGAATAGCTTTAGTGAAACAATTATACTAAAGATATAATATCTTGAGCAGGCCTTTATCTTTTGTATTAGGTTTATTTATCATTTTATTCACTGTTATTTAATTTTATCTGCCGAATGCATTATGTTACTGCGAAAGCACTAAATTAAGTATAATTGGCTCTTACGCATGAAGACCTGAAATTAGAGCTTAATGATGAATACAAAATTTAATTACAAAAATACAAAACTGTACGAAGCAGTTATGAAATAAGGAATTGGAAATCAAATTATGATATTGAACTTAATCATACAAACTGCATCAATTAAGGCTATCAACTTCATCAATTCTTGTGCTAATTAGCTCTGACTGTAATTGTTTTCTACCTTTTACATTGAGAATTTTAGTAAATTACATCTGTTCATTTTGAGCACCAAACGCACTCTTTCAAAGAGATGAAGTGACAATTTGGATCCTTCAAAAGTTACTCGTTTAGAACTACAAAATATGTTAAGGTTGTGAATAACATATTACCATTTACTATATATATTGATATCAAATATTTCTATTTGATGTCATCAAATGCAATAAATATATTCAATAGTAATCTGAAGTAATTAAAAATACAATCAAGGAACTTCTTTAACATTAATATCTTTTTATAATTGTCTACGTGCTGTAATGAAAAGAATGATAAAATACTACACCTAAAAATATAATTTACTTTTTACTTTAAAATATATTACAAATTCTTTGTCAAAATACTTTAAAAAAATAGAAATTTCATATAT
Organism: Latrodectus geometricus; assembly: GCA_026290005.1. NCBI lineage: Eukaryota > Metazoa > Arthropoda > Arachnida > Araneae > Theridiidae > Latrodectus > Latrodectus geometricus. The sequence continues at coordinate 7,614 of JAPDSC010043307.1, forward strand.
GTAATTTACTTAATTTTATTGCACTATAAATTTTTCAAAAGTTTTATAATTTATATACTTAAATTGTTTCTTTAAAATTATTCAAAATGCACTCAGAGCATTAATTTAATTAAAGTATGAAACATATAAAATACATTATTATAAAATTACTTTATTCATTCAAATCTAATTAAAAAATTTAATTTTCAATTGCACTTATAATTATTTGGTTGAGTTAATTTAATTTAAGTTTGAATTCTCAAAATAGTTACATTTAAATTTACTATTATTCTGAATTTATTTGTGAAATTAATTTTCCTTTTATTGTAGAATCTTGTTAATTTTAATTTCTGAAGTCAGTTTGGTATTTTTTAGAAAACTTGTTGAATTAACCGTTTTGTTAACTTATTAAAATTAAATTTTATTTCACATAAAGTTTAAAAAATATGTAATAATTGATAAATACTTAAACCAAAAAAGTTCGAGTATCAAATATTAATGAACTGAAGATATGATATATTTTCAATGCTTTAGTTAAAGATTGATTACAAAATACAATAAGATTAAATTGATTTAATGAATTTATTTAAAACATAAAATCGTTTTGCTGAATTACTGCAAGATCAATTCGCATTTACAGTATAAATTTTATTAAAACTAGCTTCAGAGATCTATAATAATTTGCAAATAAATAAATAATAAAATTATTTAATTTATAAATTTCTCATATATTGTGTTTGAAAGAATTCACTTGATTTACATATAAAGTTATGTTGAAGTGTCATTTAAATTCGCTGTTTAAATATTACAGAAATTAAATAATTTTATTACTTGTTATCTTTCAAATTAATCAAGTAAATATATTTTAATAGTTTTAAATATTAAATAAATATAAAATTATAATTTTCAGAATTAAGTAGTTAATGTATCTCAATAATATTGCATAATCAATTCAATAATCTCAGTATTCTTACACACCGCTAAAACAACTTTCAAAAGCATATCAACGATAGTATATATATATATATATATATATATATATATATATATATATATATATGTATAAGTGGGTGTGTATATTATTTTGATGCCCAGCCATTAATGGAATCGCTCCTTTCGACACAGCAAGAGATGAATTTGATGGTTATTTTTGTACTGGAGAGCTCAGTGTGGACCATCATAGCTCCAAAAGATGTTAAGTACTCGTAATTTAAAAGCATGGACCAGCAGGAGATTCTTAGACTTATGCTGCCCCCCTTTGAGAGGTATTATTTTGTATACTACTATTTTACCAAATGGTCTGTATGAAGGTTTCAAATATATAAATTGTGTTCGTGATAAAAATTGCTATAAAATATAAAAATTTGTATAGCAAAAAAATATGATTGATACCATAATACAAAAGAATCTGGCTTTTTCCTCTTTTTTCAAGTAATTAATATGTGTTTGTATAGTAAAAATGCAAAAACAGAAATATTTTTCATTAAATATATTTAAAAATAAATTTAAATTTCCATTCAGTACCAAACCTAAAATAATTAATATAAAGTGAACTTTAAAAGGTAAATATATTAAATTCGAATCTTTCATTTAAAATTGGTATCCATTTTTCAGTATTCATTGTTGATGATTCATGAAGATAAAAGAAGAAGCTTGAATCTACTTAAAATGCTTCTCTCATTTATTTCAAATCGATCATCATTCATTGTATTTATTCATTATAAAGCACATAAATAATTCCACTATCCGGACATTTTTATTCTTTCGATATTTTAAGTCAGATTTTATCTATCTTCTCGTCTAATCTAACAATATTCTTTATTTTTATACAATAATGTAAATAATTTATTCTTACAGTCAGATAGTATCAACTGAATCAATTTTAAAAATACATCAAATTTCAAAACATGACATTTTAGAAATATATATAACAAGTATATTTCTCACATAAGTCATTTTAAACAAAATATTTTCTTCATGTTATGGATGTATATTATTCAATTCCTCTTTCACTTTGAGAAAGAACAAGTAGTTTCGAATTAACTGGAAAAGACAAAATGTTTAATAATCTGATAATCTTAGTATATCCACATTAAAATATACAATAATATAGCATGTCAAGTATATTTATAAGTGTGACGTTATAATCCTCTATTGTTATAGGAATTTTTTCATACCATATTCAGTTAATTTAATTTTCTTGCGAATCTAAATCGTATGTGAATGTAAAAAAGTGTTTATAATACTTACTTTAAGCGTTAGTAAAATATGTTAAGAGTATTTATAAATTTCTAATGTCACTGATTTACTGAAAAACCAAGCTTTTTATTTAATGATAAATTACTTGAATAAGATATTTGAAATTTTTTGAGCATGATTGCAATAGATACATAAAAAATGTTTATACTGATTTTTTACGTTTACATGCTTCTGTGTACCTTACACGAATTATATTTTGAAAATTATAATCTTATAGTTTTAAATACCTTTGAGCCTTTTACCATATTTTCTCAAGTTAAATAAACTCGAATAAAAAGTAAGAAAATAGATATTTATGTTTCATTGTAATATTCATAAGAAGTAGATATTTAT
>JAPDSC010043313.1:0-21404 GCA_026290005.1 Latrodectus geometricus
ATTATCATTTATAAGTAGGCATATTCATATTTGATTCCTCTTAAAGTAAATTTTCAAATTACTCTACAGTAATTTTCAATGATTTCTAATGTTAATCAAAATATAAAATTAGATAAAGTAAAAAATAATTTCCATTGTTCAACATAATAAACATAATTTTTTGTTTGAGTTCAGTAAAATGTTTCAATTATATAAATAAAATTTTAAAATTAAATGGTAAAGGGTTTTGTAAAGAATTGTAATGTGGGAGGATTAATCAATTATAAAGAAAATTTTTTTAAAATTTGCTTAAAAAAATACAATAATTACATTTTTTTTAAAAAAAAATTCAACCATTTATTATATTTTTCTATTATTAAGCATTTACGAAATAATCTATAGTAATATTTGTTGATATATGTTAAGTAGTGATTTTTCTTATAAAAGACGTTCATTAGTTTATATTTTTATGCAGTTGTTATTTCTAATCCTCCAAATGTCTGAGGAAGTCAGACAAAATCCAACAGTCTGCTGACCCAAAGGTAATCAAGGACAAGAAGGGGGGAAGTGTAAATCCATCTCTTCAGAGCTTCAAGCAGTCAAGTATGTGCTCGGTAGAAGCCTGCTGAGCATGGCATCTGGAGCAAATGGCATAAATCTTACGATTCTCAACAAAAGTAAGGCAGGCCGCAAACTCGGTAGACCATCCGATGGAAGACACCGTCCGATGGAGACCGTAGGTATACAAACCCCGTCTTATGGAGGTCTTAGTGTGACGTAGCTATGACGTTGTAATCTGACGTCATGGGTATTTTAAACCAATGAGAGTTTGTTTACGTTCTCATTGTTTACATTCCGGTTCCATTTCCGATTGCAATAATAAAAAAAATATTATTACCTCTATAAAGATTTATAATTAACTCCTCCTCTTCAAATGTAAACTTGTAATAACTTGTACTCTCGATATCAACGTGGTTATATTTTTCTTGCGGAAATAGAAATTAGCTTTGTCTCGCGGAAAGTTGCCAGATATTTCAAACCAGCTCGATATCCAGATTTGTCTCGCGCTCCGCCCATTTTTTGACGTAGATCAGATTTTTGTGACGTCATTTCGCCTCATGTGAATCTCGCGAGATCTTCGGCTTGTCTCTCGATACATGTCTCATGCGATCATCTACGAATTTGCGGCCTGCCTTAATTAACATCTTTTCAAAGTTTGAATCCTGAAATAATTTTGCTTTAACTTTTACTTTAAATTTAATATAAAAATTAAATTAATTAGACAATTTTATAATTAGTTTTATTTTATATTATAAGTTATTTAATTTAATTTTTAAACTAAATTAAAAAAAAATTAAATTAATTATAGAATTACTTTAAACTTAATTGAAATGAAACAAAATATAAATTGATTGAATAAAATAAAAGATTTTCTACTTCTACCTAAAACACGATAGATTCAACATAACCAGTGAACGTTATGGATAGTAAATAGATATCCACACGGCAGGTATGTAAAATGGAAATCCATGCTAGATTCACCTTAGCCTGTGGCTATCATTTTTAGTAAATAGATGAAAAGCTGTTCAATATTGTTAGCTGGTTAATGAGAGTGGATAGAAAATCGATTTCTATTAGACGTCAACTTATGGACGTCTAAGATATGTATGGATTAAAAATAGACATTTATTGGAGGTTAGTCTTTGAACTTCTAGTAGATAGAACATATATATTAAAAGCAGACAGCTATTGTGAATGTAATTTTGATATATATCAGAATTTAGTAACTTTTATATAGAAAAGTCTCTTAGGTTGGATTTATAATTACGTGCAACATATTTTTTGTTTTCTGCTTAAATTATTTTACTAATATATTTGAAGTGATGTAAATTATTTCACAAATTTCGAATAACTTAACTATGTTTTTGTAAAATACTCAGAAACGATTACTAACTCATAATGAGAGCAGATGACTTAGAACAGGCATCGACAATTTATGGCTTTGGAGAAAGATTTGACAGATGATACAGTTTTCAGTGACACTCTACACCCTTCTATGTACTTCTCCTTAATGCAGTTACATCAAGTAGAGTGTTACAGGAACAAGGCTTACATTAAAACGTTTTTTTTTAATATCTATATTGAAGAAATCTTATATTTCACGTTATTTATTTTTCTTTTAATAATATGCCTTAAAGAGACTTAATATATGCTCAATATAGTTTTATTTATGATCGAGGAATTGTTGTATTTTATATTTTGTAAAGTTTTTGTAAAGCAATTTTTAAAAATACTTATGAGGAAAACAAACGTTCTTTCGTAGGATTGTTAGAGTATAGAAATACTTCTATTTCTGTGTTAGGTCCCATTCCTGCACAGTAGATGTTTAGCCGGAGATTAAGGACAAAATTACCAATTAATAATAAATTGTTAAATGTGGAGATATTTGGAGAGGTATCAAAATTATTAAAACAACTTCAAGAAAATCAAGTCTTATTTTAATAGAAACACCGAAATATTAAAGTCTTTAATAACACCGAATTTAATAATTTCTTTAATAACACCGAATTTAATAATACCGTCTTTAATTAAAGTCTTTAATAACACCGAAATATTAAAGTAGGTGATAATGTGTGCATATGGAATTTTAAGAATAAAACTTGGAAACAAGGAATTATTATTTCTGTTGAACAAAAAACCAAGGTCTTGTAAAATGATGTCGTCACAGGAAAAAAATATTTAAAATTATCAAAAATTAAAAACATTCTGGATCCAATTACATTGACTTAGATTTTCCATCAAGTAATGAGGATGAGGATTTAATTTGCAACAAAAAAATTCTCTTGCTAAGAATTCACCAATTAAATTAATTTTCAAAATAATATTCATTATCAGACCAGATATGCACGTGTAGTCAAATTTCCTTCGCACTAAAAGGATTATTATAGATTTAAAAGCTAAAAGAGAGTATGTGATGTAATTGATGTATAAATATTTTATTCAATAAAATATAATTATTTAAGCTGCTTGTGGCAACAGTTGGTACTGCTTTTTAGAGTTGATTGATGTGCGACACAGACTAGGATGATGTGCGAGATTATTTGAGAGTTTATGGAAGTCATAACTTTCTACTGTTGCTGTAACCAACAAAAGTTGTGTGTTGAATCTCTTGATTATCTTGATGTGTCTTTAATAAACGGCAAACATTACAAATATAAGAAAATATATATCAGGTAGACTACTGTGTCTGAAAAATGTAGAGCAGCCTTTATTGTATCCAACAAGTACACTGTCTACCAATAAGTATTTGGACACAATAAGTATAAGAGATATTATAGTACTTTCTTGATGTAAATTTTTAAATATAATATTGTTGTACATAAAATCAGTGACATTTGTATATAAGAAAATCATAACAGTAACCACATCATTTTTAATGACGTTGTTCTGAAAATTATTGTTAAATTTAAAAAAAAAAAAAAAAAAAAAAAAAAAAAAAAAAAACTGTATTACATTTTTTTATTTATTAAAGCTGATAAAATATGGGGAAAAAAATTAATAAAGAAGTTTGCCTTGCAGCAGGAAATTAAAAAAAGTTGTGATATCGTCAATAAAATATTTTCTAAATAACAACTAATGGGAATAATCTAAATTAATGAAATGAAATTAATTTAAGCAATTACTTGAAATCAAATTTCAAATTAATAAAAATTGTTATATTTGATTAAATTAAATTTGATTTATTGATTGAAAAAATTTAATTCGTTAATACTTACTTATAATTACAAGTTTTACTTATTACAACGCACTTATAATTATAAAGTGAGTTTTATTAAGTATAACACATGCTGGATACAAGACTAACGTATATTGGAAAATTTTTCAAGTTTCTAAAATGTATGAAATGTAATGAAAAATAACAGATGTCTTTGTTCATTGTTTTATTTGCATTATGAAATATGTTCAGTGATGACTACGATGTGTAACATAAGTACGATAGGATGAAATTTTTATAGAAAAGAAAGGTGGAAAATAGAATCTCTGTGTACCATAATTATGAAAAAAATGTTTACTTACTTATCCTATATGTGTGAAGAAAAACAAGAGATTAAATAGAATTCCCGTAAGAAGTTTCAAAAATAATTTTAACTTTTAATATTTCTCATTTTTTAATATCAAATATAAAAGAATTGAAATTAGTCAGTAAAGAAAAATTATCTAATAATATCGCTATGAAAATCTGCTTTTTTATTCTATCAATTTTTAATCAACCAGAACTAAATTTTATTTTTTCCATTTATTTCGAAATCAGTCTATGAATTCATTAATATTTCTGATGTGTTCATTTCGTAAAGTGCTATTTGTTTTCTGATAAATCCATCAATTCAATAGTACTCTGTTATACTCATTATAAATTTTATTAATTGCTGATATAAGGATGCAACTTGAAGAGTATAATCCCTTTTAAAATTGAAAACAAAAGCTAAAACTGCTAAAAAATATTATAATGAATATATAAAAGTATACTAATTTTTTCTTGAAAATATGATGATTAAATACATTGAATATCCTCTTGTTGTGACTATAGGGAACTAATTAATTAAGGGAACTATAGGGAACTAATTTTAATTTATTAACAATAAATAATTTTTATAATGATATTATAAATATTAGTTTGAGGAAAAAGAAATTCATTATTTTTTTCGGTTGATGGCTGTAGTATTCGCTATCTCGTTAAGTATCGATCATACAATTTCAAATTTAAGCTCGTTAGGAAAATCACATTTCGCCCTAAAAATATTATGTTGTTTATATATTTGTAATAAAATAGTATGTTGTGTACCTTATAACTGAATGGATCAAATAATTATTTTGGTCCTTTCAGTTGTAAGGTACAGAGCGTTAAAAATGGAAGTCAACAAAGAGAAAATGCAGTATATTGACAGTTTCTCTTTGATAAAGGATTTGATGAAGGACATTTTCAAAATGTTTAAAAAAGTGAATAAAACTGATTTGCAAATTGCGACTACAGAGCCAAGAGAGTTCATTACTGATAAAATGACAATTGTAGAGCTAATAAACAATATAAAGAATAATGTTACATTTAAAAATGAACCCCAATTTTTAGCTGATCTCATGAAAATTATAAAAGAGAACAGATTGTTAGAATTAGAAACAACTGAGAAAAATAAACAAACAGAATTGCAATTAGAACAAATAAAATTAGAGGAAATGAAAACTGAATTAGAATTAACACGCCTGAGAGGCGATTTAAAAAGAGTGGAAACTAATTCAGAAAATAAAAATGAGAATTGTGATTCTTTAGGTTCATTAATAAAAAGTATTAGAACATTAATGATTAAAATATCGAGTAAACCAGAAGGTTAGAATTTATTTTTTACTTCTTTGGAAAAAAGGATTTGTTTCAAAAAATGTTTCAAATAAATTTAAAGCAGAGATTCTTTTAAACTTGCTTGGTGAGAAATCGTCAAATATAATTTCCCATTTAGCAAGGATGAGTTAAATGATTATGAAAAAGTTAAAGAAATTATTCTCAGAGAAGTTGAACCTACATCCCAGTTGTGCTTAGAACAATGCAGAAAAATAATAGGCAAAAAAATTAAACATGGTCAATTCCCTTCGCGCTTAACAAGTTTTTATTATTATTTAAAATTGAGAAAATTGTCTGATTTTGTGAAATTAAAACAATTAATTGTGTCTGATAAATTATTTCAAACATTAAATAGAGAAATGCGGTGCATATCAGTATTAGGTAATCAGATACTTTGTTTGAACCCATAAAATTAGCAGAAGAAATTGATTTAATTTATGTATCCTGCGGGAAACCACTAACAGTAGGAAATAAACTTGGGAATCCGGAAATACACCCCACAAATAAAAAAAAATATTTCTAGAGTATTTTCATCTGATTCTAAAAATTCAAAACGGTTTTCATGTTATTATGTCAAAAAGAGGAAGTTAAAAGACGGAATTATTACTTTTTGCATTTTCCGAGAATTGAAGAGTTACCGTCTACGCAAAGTAAAAGCAAGGAGACCTTTAGCAACTCCCTCCCCCATGAAGAATTTTCACTTTCCACCCTTTCTCCGATCTTCCATTCAAACCAAAACAACCCTGTTGTTTCTACGTGAGTCATAAATCAGTCAAAAATTGTTTTGCTTAATACAGTGAATTGCTTACTAGAGATCAAGGAGGAAGTTTTTACAAATTTGGATGAAGGTTCAATGAATAATTACATGACGACTGACTGTGAAAATAGTTTAGGTTTAAAAAGAAATAAAACCGATTTGACAGTTTGGGGTATAAGTAATACATGCACAACAATCAAATATGTTGTTTAGACTACAGTTTCTAATTTTGAGGAAAATTTTAAAAAAGAGTTAGAATATTTGGTTATTTCTAAAATTACTGGTCTCATGCCGACAAAAAGGCTTAAAGTTAATGTACCAGAGTTAAAATATGTAAAATTAGCCAATGAAAATTTTAATATACCTGGTTGCATAGATTTACTTTTAAGCATCGAAATATTTTACAAATTATTATGTCAAGGTCATACTTTTTCTGTTAATAGTTCTTCAGAATACAGTTTTTGGCTATGTAGTAGTGGAAGCTTACCTAGTGCAATGGAGAGAAAAGTACACTGTGGATTTATTAAAGATAATACTGATTTCATGAGGCTGCAGAGAAATTCTAGGAAATAGAAAATGCAATGAAATAAGAATGGAACCTGATAAACTGTTTGAAAGGGAACTGTGGTTCAACGGTCCTATTTTTCTGTCCAATGAAAAATATCCCAATCGAGAAATTCCTTCATCATACAGAATGAGTTTATGTCTGAACTTAGATATTTAAATCAAAGTTACTTTTCGGTATCTGCTGACTTTAAATTCCTTTATTTGTGATCTACTCAATATTTGTAATTATTGAGTAAAATAATAACATGCAAAATTATTAAAATATTGCATGTTATTATTTTCAGATTCATCTACAACCTTTTCTTATTTCTAGTGGCCAAAGAAAAGGACAAATTCTTATAAGGAACAGTGAACATAAAAGTGAACAATATAAGAGAAAAAGTTAATATCTCATTAGCTGATGTCCGGCACTCGTTTGACAATATGCAAATGCAAACTCTCTGCGCAGACGATATTACAGTGGCAGGAATCTTAGTTACAACCGGATACATTTTGAAGATTTTTTATTATTTAATTAATAATATTGCAATGAAAATTTCACTCAATTATGCACATAAAATCATAAAATGATCGAATATATTCTTCTAGCAATAATATTAACTATGAAATTCTAATTAATTTTATGTGAATTTTTCTTAAATAGATTATTCAAGGTCTTATGATTTCATTTTTTTTTAATACTAATTGAGAAATTTCAATAATTTTTATAAAATTTCTCACTGATATAAAATTATTTTACTATTAGAATCCAAAGAATTGGAATTCATTTGCTACTTAATAATAAAAACTTCTTAAAATACCATTAAACAGTGTCCGTAATCTTGGAATTTTAGTGCAATAAAGTAAACAGACATTTAATTTTTATTCGGGAATTGTGTAAAATATATTCAATTTTAACAATCAAGTTTTCTCTACCGAATTAAGAAAATAAATAAAAAATATTTCAGTTTTGATTTGCATTAATTTATTTATAAATAGTAAATTTTTTCGAGAAAAAAATTATCGTAACATATACTTTTCTTTTGATAATAGCTTTTCTTTTTAAATGAAAAAAGCTTTTATTCTTGTTTAGTAAAAATTTGACTTTATAATAACATGTTGAGCTCCTTTGGCTCAGTAGCTTCACGCATCTTCCCGTTAAGATCAGCAAAGTGGAGCATTATCTCCCGAAGGTGGTGATTGGAATGACGACCGCATTCTCCTTCACTATGTTACTGGAACTCCATGAGTTGGAGGCTAAAGCAATATATATGATTCTGATCATATAGAGAATGATCATATAGAGAAACAGTTTATAGGTCTGAATCATATAGAGAATATTGCTTTATATAGAAAGCAATATATATAAAGCAATATTCTCTATATGATTCAGACCTGGAATTTCTTGCTGAAATGTTTCTGCAAGAAATTCCAGGTCTGAACCATATAGAGAAATTTAACAAATAATTACCATATCAGCAAAAACTTCGTGATTAGTTGAGAAATCAATTCAGAGCAAGATATCTTGGCAATCATTTTCATATCATTATCAAACAAGCAATTGAAAGATTATCCTTTAAATTAAAAGTTAGTGATATAGCTTTAATTGAAAGGGAAGATTAATTGAACGTGATGAAGGAAACGAATATTTTGGCCATTGGGTCTCAAAAAGTTCAGTTACATCCTATTTCTAGGATTTTGTCTTTATTACTGTCTTTTCAGGCGTAGTGTTAGAATGGTTAAAGTTAAGAAATCCCATGGAGTATTTCTGCGATCTGCTTAATATTTGTATCCATTGGAAATACAGTTTGAAGAAAGTCTTTAAAGGAAGGTCATTGAAGGAGGAAATAGTTCTCTTCGAAACTTCAGATGTTGAAAGAGGAAGTTGCCAGAAGTAGTCGAGTTATAAAGTTGGCAATGGGATTCAAGGAATTTGAACTTTAAAAAGATTCTGTGTAAATAGTTGTTTAACAAATATTTGTATTGATAAAAAAATCCATTTTTTTTAAAACGTGAAAGTATGTGAAATATTACTTTTAGCCAACCTATTATTTCAGTATATTCATTTTAGTTTAGTTTTGTTTACAGTGTCATCAGTTATGTTATTATTGTAAAATGAAATGAAGTAAAATTTGTGTTTCTTATAGGACTGGTAGCAAACGAAAGTGATTTCGTCATGACGAAATTATGATGTAGATATGTGATGTCAAACCAATGAAACTTTATTTACATGATATTGAATTCTTGCTTACATTTTGACTGATGATAATAACAGTTTTGTAAAATTATGACTCATATTCATTTAAATATTTGATTCATTTAAATTTATTTATAGTAAAACTCAAATTGTGTAATTTCTTCGCATTTTTGATAATTTTTTTAAGAATATTGAAAACAGTCATTATCTAACAAATCTAGTATTTATTTCATTTATATTTTATGTCCTAAATTTAGTCAAACTCATGGAAATATATCTCTGCTTTGAGTATAATTACATTTTAAAAATAAATATTCGTAAAATTTTTTATAATAATTATAAGCGCTTAAAATAAAATACTAGCAAACTATTAACACAATTGAAAAAGTAGTATTAAAATATTTTTCATACAAATAATTGTTAAGGAAACAAATAATATAATAACACATTCTGGAATTTTAAAAAAAACTAAATAATTTTAATTTAAAACTTAATTTTTTTAAGTAATATAAGCATAATCAGCAATATAGCATAAATTGCTAATTTATTGCAATTTATGTGTTAACATAAATATAAACATAAATTGCTAAAAACATAAATACTTACTTGTAAAAATTTTTTTTTTTAATTTCAAAGCATAGGATTGAAATAATTTTATTAAAAACTATAACTAAATAACTTCAGCAATATACAATATGTAAAAATTTTCTTTTCCATTATATATACCATTCAAAAAAATTTTTTCAATGATATTCAATAAAGCATATTTAAAAGTCATTCTATGCATTTTATCTAAATTAATTTAAAGTATTCTATCTATGCATTTTATCTAAATTAATTTAAAGGCACATTTAAATATAAGAAAAGTAATATTTTTATTTTCAATTTATTGCCTTTCCATAAAAAAATCCGTATTTAGTATTAATACAAATTATAACCCGTCACACATTTCTCATATGTTTGGAAAAAGATATGACTTATTTCTTTGAGTATTTTTTTATCTGTCAAAATAATTTCTATCTTTTGAATCCCACAGATATCTTCGATCTACATAATTTCATAAAATTAATAAACTTTCTAAAATTTAATAAAAAAGTTAATTTTTAATAAAATAATTAATTATTTTTATTTCATAACTAAGAAATAATTTAATAAATTATTAATAAAAGGTAATATTTAATATTCAAAAATTATTTTAATGACCTTTGTAAAAGGTTCTCATGAAATAATCTATATAATAAAAATATTTGCGAATATTATTTCCAAGGGGGTAAAAAAAGAAAAGCAAGAGAAAAAGTAAATAATTTACTTTGTCGTTGACGACTTCCAAGATATATTTGTTATCACAGACCAGATTTTTTTTCACTAAAGAAAATTTTATTTCACTGTAAAAAGTTTTTTTTTTTTTTTTTTTTTTTTTTACATAGTTTTATAAATTTTTGTTCAATTTAAAAAATAACTAAGAAGTCATAATGAATGTGTTACTTGTTCCATCTGCATCCCGTCTCCTAATTTTCTGAATATATCAATCGTAATAAGACTTCATCACTTCAAAATGTTAATGTATATTGGATCCTTCTTAATATTACTGTGTTGATAAGAGATGGGCTCAAAATGTTTTTTTTACCAAATTATCTTGCAAGCTTCGATTATGCATTTTACCATACAATAATCGAAAATTTACTGTTGTTTCTAATCCCTCATCTAGTTTGATGGAGTCACACCAGATCAATGAAACCCTTGATGTTAATGAAGTCCCATACAAGAAGGGGAATTATGAATATCTTCCCAGTCCAGTCTAAGGCAAACCAAGATATGTTGTGGTGATGCCTGTTCTTAACAGCATTTAGGGCAGAGAGGAAACAGCTTGCTTCTCCCAGAATATGTGAGTCCTTTGAAGTCCTCACTGACTCTTGATAGACATGTGTGAACATGTTCATAAGAGTGAAAAGCAGCCTCTATCGTATTAGGACTGAAGCACCATAAGGTAGAAGACTGTTTTAGCACCATGTCTGTTTAGTATTAGCTGGGAATTATCACGCCATGGGTGACCCAACCAAAATTGTATTCTCTCTACGTACATCACTCACTTTTCCCAGAAACTACCTTTTGCTGCGATGAGGTCACTAACAGGACTAAGGTTAGGAAAAGTCGTAAATTGCAATTTAAAGTGAAACATGGAATATTATTTGTTTTTGTAGGTCCTATTTCATTTTAAAAATAAGTTGGCAACGAGAATGTTACCCGTGTTGTCTGTTTGATTTTCTCGCAGTTAAAAGAAGTAATTGTACGGTTGTGAGGTGATGAAGGAGAAGTTGTTTGAAAGTATTTAAAATTTAGTGATAGATTTCTTTCATAGGTAAATTTAAAAAAGAAAATGAAAATGTGGAAGTGATTGTGAGTTTGACATGTTTTCGTTTCTTAATTTTTTCTTTATATTTATTGCTTAAAACTTTATGAAATACAAATTGTTTCAATAATGAATGTTATTCAGATATGAAGAAAAAATTTCTTGCAAAATAACTATTTCAAATATTTTATTATATAATTTGATTCGTTTAAAAAGTGCTTAAAATATAAATTGAAGTTGGAAAATTTTTTAAATTTTCATGTAATTTTTTTTTATTTTGCATATTTAATTTTACATATTTATTTTATGGGTTGCAAGTTTTAGTTTTTTGACTGTGAAAATTTTATTTTTTTAATTCGAATAAAAATATGTATTAAAAAGCTGAAAAATTGTTATTGTAGATTCCAATGTTTCTGATGAAATAATAACTAATGTTTTTAATTCCAAAATATTTAAATATGTTAAGATTCTTATTTTTAAAGTCTATATTGGTTAATCAGTTAATAATTAAAGATTAATGAATTTTAGAATAATGTGTGGATTATAGAATAATTTGAATAATGAGTGGTTAATGAATGCCTAAAACTTATTCAAGATCAAATTTAAAGATTCCTTAATAATGGATGTACACAAAGGTATGGGGATTAAGAATTTTTTATTTTAAGTTTATGCTTAAAGAAGATTGTTGTATGATGGGGCTGGCATGTGGTTAACATTTATAAAAATTTCTTCAATATGATGCTGAGCTGGTGGCTTTTTAGTTACTACTTGTTTGTTTACATGCCATTTCAGTTCATATATTCGATTTCCACTTCAGATGTGGATATTTGCAGTAGGATGGAATCCATCTTAAACTAGAAGCCTTAGTTTAATTAGCTCTTATTCACAAAAACTGGTCATAGAATATAAACGAACTAGGTTGTCCAAAAGAATAGCATTTCAATAGCTGAGTCAGTTTTCACACTAGCAATAGGAAATTTGTGCATTTCAATTAATACTTGTAATTGAATATAAGTTTATTTAATGGAAGTAATTATAAAATATTCTAGAATTGTTTTATAGATTTACTCTGAGTGTGTAAGAGTATCTTAAGAAATTTAATGTTTAATGATTGATGTTTATTTTATATCTTAATTTGTAGGCTTCATTTATTTAAAAACTCCTTTAAAATAAGCTGTCTAGGAGATATCTTGTAGTTATTTTCATTTCTTTCTATCTTACCAACCTAAAAAATGTGGAATTCTTTGATTTGATAGAAGCAGTTATAAATGTTATTATTTATTCAAATGAATTATAATATATTTATATATAATCTGAAATACATTGCCGATATACATTATTATGTAGAATAATATATAGGAAATGTGTAAAATATAAATAAATTAAAACAGTAAGTATCTATTAATAAATTGACAAAATTTATTTTATGAAGCTGTAAATAATCTTAATGCAACATTTAAAGAAAATTTGGTGCTTTCATATAATGGTCAATGTTACCAATTTTACTCCAAAATTTAAGTAGAATTAATGCATAACCTATAATTAGTGATTTTTTTAAAATTCTTATTATGTGTTAATATATACAAATAAATATACTTATAATTCGAAAAAAATTCTTATAAGAATTTTTTGAAAACTTGTTTGTCTTAAGAAGCTGCCATGATTCAAATATTTTATAATTTCTTTTTACATTTAATAATTATAATTACAAAAAACTTTTGAATATTTATTTTTGAAAAGTCTAAATATAAAAAGTTTTTGTACATGCTATTTGAAGTTGTGTAGAATTAATGGAAAATGCCTCTGAATTGTATTTAATAGCATTTTATCAATTCATTATGAACTATATTTAGTATTAATTTCTTTATCTTTAGTATAATGCTGGTAGTATTTTCCGAGATTTCTGAAGTATTATAAATTTTATCCATCTGTATAATCTTTATTCTTTTTGTAATTCTATTATATAAAAATAGAATATTCAAAAATGAAACAAATTAAAAAGATAGGCAACATTATTTCAAAATTAATTTAATGGAAATTACAAATAAATTATAGTGTTATCTTACCTATAGTGATTTGATTCCAAACCTTGATTCTTTGCAATTTTGTTGATATTTGTATTAGTCCAGAAATGCATTCAAATATATAAGTAAATGGAGAAACATTAAAAATTGATTGTGGCATGAATTAAATATGCAGAAATGCAAAAATAATAAATGACTTACTTTTAATGGTTTCTAGCTGTAGGTATAGATACCACAAGCAAATATAAAAATACTTTATCAAGAATGTATTGGCTGTGGCAGAATGGGTATTCCCTTTGACAACTTTTAATCTATTAAGAAGTTTATTAGTTTTCAATGCTGTACTTAATATCCTTATATTAGATAAAATATTTTTGCCATAATGCATATTTATAACTATTGGAAATTTATATATGATCAAATGAAGGAATTTTCCCATGTTACATAACTATCAATTGCTTTTATATTTCTAAGAAAATATTATGAAGCTTGGTATTTCATGCTTCTAATGCTCATGTCTGAGGCTCTGTTCTCAGGCCAAGTAAGGTGTACTCAGCCTTTCAAACTTTCAGTTGATTGATAAAACCTAGTACCAAGAATTCTTTATAACTAAACACCGAATGTTTCATATTAGGCTGATCACATAACCCTGTGTGACTTATGCTTCACACCTCAGAATTCTTGGTCAAGAAAACAGATATAGACATTGTGGGCCTTGGCCCCTCATTGGGCTGTCATGCCACAGAGTTTAGTTTTAAGAAATTATAAATATTTGTATCTGGACTTTCTGCGATCTATTATGGTCCATATTTTTAGAAGAGAATCTCTTCTGTTCATTCTCAACCATTGTTGAATATTATGAGATAAGTGTTTAGGCTTTTAGATGTGTATTTAATGGAGTATTTTGGAGTTTCTCAGGTTTCATCTCTTTGGTATCTCAAACTAGTCCATTATTTGTGATGAAAATTTGTTTGATATGCATTGTTTTGTCTTTTCTATAACTAATTTTATAAAAATAAATATTTATAGGATGTTTATAGTTTAAAAAACAATGATATTTGATCTTCGTTTTGTAGGAGATAAGGCTAGCAGCTGCAGAAATCGCTCATACTTCATGAATTAGCAGCAGAATGCTTGGTATTCTGATTTCCCATTCAATAATTCATTGGTTTGGTTAACACCTTGGACTTGGGTGCTTTTAATGGTTTGGAATCTATTTAAAAATTTAAGCTCATGTTTGATTTGCCTTTATGAGCAAAGTGTCTATAGAGTGATTATCAAACAAAACAATATTCATGAGTCCAGCAATAGTCCTGTGACCTGGTAGCCAAATAGTTACCACTCCTTCTTTTGGTTCAGCAATCTGTGTGTTGGAATGCTACCTTGAGCTTGGATATTTGTAAGGGTTCAGAATCCACTTTAAATCACAAGTCTTGATCTAATTAGCCCTCATGTACAAAAAATGACCATTTAGTTACAAACAAACCAAGTCAGCAGCAATTAGTCACAAAGCCAAGTGGCACTGGTTTCTTATTCATATAATATATTTATATCATTTATAATTTATCATTAGTATAATATTTAGAATTCTTGAATAAGTAGACAGCTACAGTTGGTCCACACTGAGAGATCTGTTGAAGTTTGTATATGTATACTGTTATTCAACTTTTTTATTACATAAAAAAGAAAATTGTTTACAAAATGAATAACAATTTCTTAAATTCTATTTAATTAATTTAATGTTAATGTATAAGTACCTGAAATGGCTAACAGTAGGCTATCTTTATTAGAATGAGAAATATAAACAATGATTTGTTATTCTTATTTTCTATTGAATGTCTCTTGTCTGATAAGTACTTACAGTAGATATTTGTTTTTATGAATCTTTATAACTCACAAATTTATAGGCTGGTTGCTGGTTTCTAACTTTGTCCCGTAGACACACAATAATTTTAATTCCTATTTATGAACTAAATTATTGAAAAACCTATTCTGTGAAATCATTTTCATCCATCATTTATTTGCAAATTTTTATAATCTTATTGTTTTTTATTTTATGGTTTTTATTTTTTGATTAGTGTTTTTCATTGGAGAATTGAAGTACTTTTAACTGTTTGTAATTGCTCTATATACGCTTATTAAAAACCTGAATTGTTTAAAGCAGTATGCAAGGAAGAAATAATCATGTTGAGTGTTAAAATTTGAGTGATCTTATAAAACTGACAATTTGATAATATCATTTACAATAGGTTGTAAAAATCACGCAGTATATTACTCTCATATAGTTTTTTCGATTTAAGTCTTGATCTATTTTTCATTTTTATGTTCTTTAATACTGAAAATTAGAATTTACACAAGTAAGATGTAGAAAATTGTAATCATAGATACTGGAAGCACTTGAAATTTCATGTGGAGTAAGCATTTCTTTTTATGAAAATTTACAGTTATTGAAGATAAACAGTTTTTACATGTAAAAAATGTGGTATCTAACTGTAAAAGCAAGTTTTCTTTTATAGTGAATTTTTCTTTGATATAAACAAACTTTATTCAGAATTTAAAAAAATTATAATTTTTATGTTTTTAAAATTTGGTTGGCTAAACAGTAAGACACAAAAGTGCGACTGCACAGTGATTGAGAAACTGAACGTTTTCCTAACAATTTGGCTGAAAATGAGTTACTCAAAGATGAACTGTGACGAAAGAACTCATTGCTGCCCAAAATTTCATTTCAGAACTTTGAATGTGAACTTGGATGTATTGGATGATTAAATTTTGAGAATATAGTAAGTAAACACTGTAAATAAAAACTGATACAGAATAAGAAATCTGTCTAAAATAAACAGTTGAGTGGCTGACTGAACAGGTACTTTTTGAAGGAGATTGGCAAAATGCTTTTTCCTGCACCAGAAAATGTTGTTTTAACAAATACTTTTGAAATTGAAAAAATAAGCATTTACTTTGCCTAATTTTTCATGAATAAAATGAAAGTAAGAGTTTTTAATATAAATTACAGTGTATGCTAAATATATTTCCCCATTATATTTATTTATAAAGGGAGGCTAATTTGATAAAAAAAAATTAACGTCAATATCTAAATCTTTTATTTACCTAAATTTCCAAAATTAAAAACTGTTTTATTATTCCCTATGAGGTCATAAAAACAAGCATCTACTATATTTTGAAAAAGTACTTTTAAAAAGCTGATCGTCAGATTTTTTCCCCTTTTATATTGTGCACATGAAATATAATTTTATTGACCGCTTGACTATCTGTTAAAAAATATTTTTTGGGATAAGCTAATCATACTTTTAATATATACAAAAAGGGTAAAATTTTAAGTTATTAAGTACTTGTAAAAATCTCTTATAATAATTATTAGTTTTCCACTAATTTCATATTTTCTACTTTTGAACTTGTTTGGATGCAAAAGACAATTAAAATAATTGTTGTAATAAAAAAGTATATAATAATTATATTCATAGTTGATTCATTATTTTATTTTTATAAAATGAGTTTGATTTTATATGCTTGCCTTATTTTTTATTTCTTAGTTTCAATGATAGGTTATTTTTGATGTTAATTGTTTCTTGATATGGTTGAGGTTTTCAATTACTAATTTTGATTAGTAAATCTGATTAACCATGCTTTCGTTTGCCAATCATTCATTCCAATATAATGCTATAAAGTCTTTACTGTTAGAGAAATTGAATAAAATTGCATTGTTTATGGAATTTTATTCTACTTTATGAGTAAAATAATATGTTGATTTTTATATTTTAATTTGGAACTTGTAAAAATTAAATTGTTAGGAAACTGATGGTAACAATTAACATACTAAGTGTTAAGATGAATATTGAATAAATAAAAGAAAAATGATTTTATGGTGTGTATCTAAAAATGCATGAGACTTAAGATTTACCTGGAATATTTATTTTACAATAAAACGGTGGTAAATGATAATGCATCAAAGAATGTTTTAGGTGTACTATACAAATGAAACTAATTGAGGTAATTTTTTTTTTTGGACATCTGTTCATGATGGAGAGGGAGTTTCTTTAAAGAGAATAAAAAAGGAATAACAAAACATAATTTAATCTTCATGGATTCTTGTCAAGTAATTAACAAAATTCATAGTTACCATTGAAAAAAAAAAGTGTAAATATAAAGAAAGCACTGTATATATATTTATATTTATGTTCATTATAATTAGAAACCTTTTTAGTCATTAATGACATGTTAAAAAAAGGGTATAATGAATTACTTGGAATATTTATGTCAAACTATATTTGTTTTAGAAGTTAAAAATTATTATTTGCTTTACAAAATTAAGAAAATCATTTTACTCAATTATGTAAAGCAAATAAAATTTACAAAATAAAATTTTTGCTTGAATTATTTGATTATTTTTGCTTTAAATTTCTTTAGTTATACTTACATTTGAACTTGATTTATTTGCCAAGATGTTAGAATAATAACAATCAAAATCATAATTTTATTTTAAATAGAGTAATTAATTTATAATATTTAGCAAAACTATAAATTTTATAAATTTCTTTCTCATTTTATTTTTATGCATAATGTATTTTTGGTTTGATTCTAGTTTTCTTAGAAATTTTATTGGTAACTATTCATTTAATTGAGTATACATTAAGGTAATATTATAGAAATAAGAGAATTTAAAATGAATACTTTCATTAGTTAAATTGTATATTTAAATATTACAAGGAATTGCAAATTTTAAGTGTTTTAGTCTGTAAAGAAATAAAGCCAAAAATTAGGTAACATTTACCTATCACAGTTGAAACATGAAGGAATTAATATGTAAATTCATTTGATACCTAGAGCACTTCCAATTCATTCAAATTATTTGCAATATATTTTACTAAGCTGAAATGGTTTCTATCAATGTCTCTTAATTTTGTAACGTACTACAGATTAAATTGGACTTATCGCAGAATTTCGCAAATCAGATCTGTGATCTGTTGAATTTGGTCTTTCACTTAAGTTGTACTAAAGCATGAATTAATTGAAATCCATGGTAACATTTATTTTTTTAAATGTAATTCTATAAAATATTTAGCTTGCAAAGAATTCATATTTGTTATAATTTGTTATATATTGACTTTACAATGTCTGTAACATTTTATTTTCCTAATTTCTCTCAATAATATATTCAGTGAAAATGTGGTTTATTCTTTTGTGATAAATCTGTTCACTCTATCATGATGCATTCAAAAATATTCTCTTGCTGTATTTTAGAAATAATAAGTACTAGTAATTTGTTCCAACTAATTGGAAGAATTCTATTTGTCTTAAAATGGTTTTATTTTGGTTGTAAATAAAGGCTTTTTATAAGGAACTGTTTTCTATTTTAAATTTATTTCGTATAGCAATTTTTCAATAAAGGAATTTTTAGTTTTGTATCTGTAATTTCATATCTCTTAGAATTCATTTCAAATATTTTTTATTGGCAGGAAAAAACCCATGAATTTTAAACTTTATTAATTTTGAATTTAGCAATGAAATTTTAAAAAATTGAATTATAGTATTTTATAGTTTAATAAAGTAAAAATACTTTAGTAAAACTAGAAATAATTCAAATGTACATATAGGAATTTTTATTTTGCAAAACACACTTATATTGGAGTAAAATGGCAGTAATATATACCAAGATATAATTGCTAACATTTATTGAAATATTTTATTTAACTTTTTATAAATTAAAATAAAAATAACTTGTTAATTTAATTCTCTTCATCAAATTTCGACATATATATAGATACTGGGTACAAAAATGAATATTGTTGAGGATGATTATGTAATAATATATAAAATTTGGATACAAAAATAGAATTTTTTGGAATTTATTAAGTGTCAAGGGTTAATAATTGTAGTCCTAGCAAATTGAGTCATAATTGATTGTACCCATGAAAATGAAATCCTCCCTAAGAAAAAGAACATATATTAAAGAAAAATCTTATCCAAGGGTGCACTGGGGGGGGGGGGAACATGGAATTACTGGTAAACATTAAAAACGTTTGTATACTAGAGTTAATGAGATGCTCTTTAATCGATGCTTTTTAAATAAAATTTAAAGCATCATTTAGTTTATTTGTATTGAGTAGTTTGATTCAATCTTCTCTGTATTTTTAACACATTTTTTATTTTATTAGAATGAAAGAATATCATCTGTTCGTGAATCAAATAGAAATGCCACTGTCGCAATTTTCATGGCATTTTTAACTTCATTTCTTAAAAATAATTTATAACAGCTGCAGCACTTTTTGTGACTCACAAGTGCTGAAAATGCTTGTTGATAGTGAATACAATTTTCGTTATAAAAAGAAAGAGAACAGGAAGAATGACCAATCGTTTCACTGTGTCAGTCATTTTAGCTGAAAGTTCATTCAAAGCGGATGCAATTATAATTAAATGGAAGTTCAGTCGAAACTCCATTTGTAAAAAATTTACAATCTTTCATAACATTTAATTATATTTACAATTATTTATTAAACATTTATCATTTTCACTAAACTTATTGTAATAATAAAGAATTATAAACGTGGTCTAATATTATGCAAATTTTAATTTTCAAATTTTTCCCATTTAGAAGTATGATTTAATTAGAAGTGGCATTCTTTAAAGAAATGGCTCGTCAACCTTAACTTCATTACTATTTATTTAAAAAATAACATTGAATTTTTTCCATCAATATCGAATTTGTTTTAATTCTCCAATAAATATTAGTTTAATTAAAAATTGTAAAATCATTTATGATCGCTTAGCGATTCTTTTAAAGCGACGTATATTGTTTTCTAACATATTAATGAATTGCTTATTTTTATAAATTTTTAATATCGTAGAGTCGAGATGGTAGCCGAATGGTTATCGTTCTTGCCTTCAGTTCAACAATTTGGGCTCGAATCCACTTTAAACCGTAGGCTCTGTTCTAATTAGCCCTCGTGTGCACAAATGACTTTTGAGAAACAAACTAAAGCAAGACCTGCGAGAAAAAGATAAAAAATAAAATAAAAATCAATTTAATTATTTTAATCGCATTTTAACGAACTTTTATTCTTTTAATACCTGTACTTATTTTACTATTTTGGTAATTTAATTTATACTATAATAAATTTCCATGATAAAATTTAAACTTTAGTTACTTTATATGATCTTTTGCTATTTTTATAATAAAGATAAAATTTTCCTACCTTCTTAAAATTTTTAAAAATGTAAAGTAACGTTTGTATGTAAAGTATGAGTAAAGTGCATTCAAATATATTTGTGAAAAGTAAAAAAACTGATTTTAAAATAAATTGAATTTTTATATGGCAAATATTTTATTAATTTCTCTCCAAAAAACTCTTTGATTCTTTTTTAAAAGTAAAATGAATGTTCAAGTATGTATAAATTTTATCATGAAAATTTTTTTTCAAAGTTCTATTTTCTTAAAATTTAACTGCAGTTTTTTCACTTAAAATTTTAGTGAGTTTACAATTTTAGTTTGATAAAAGGTTTTTTCCCTTGTCTTTTAATTTGTAAATAAATTTTTTATGTTTGCTTCATTTCTAGTTATTAAGGAAATAACTGCAAACCACATATTTAAAAAGTAAGCAGCCAGACCTAAAAGAAAATTTTTCATATTTAGTAAACAAATACTTTTCAGATAAAAATAATAGAAAAATTGGAGAAGATTTTTAGTGCTAAAAACTATATTTGAAAAAAAGTGCAAAAATGAAAGAAATACAAAAAAATTGGTATTTGTTGTTCCTTTTTTTTTAAAAAAAAAAAAGTCTTATGAGAAAACCTTTGAATCATATCCTATATGAGTGTGATGCTCTTGCCCTTACAAGATTTACTGCTCTAGGTAATCCATATCCTAAAGAGTTACCCCTAAACTCCATTGAGGGCCTATCAGACTGAGGGCCTTTCTGCCCCTCATACCAAAAATCAGCCCAAAAATACTTATAAAATATTCTTTTCACAAATCTTTCATTTAAAGTTATCATGTAATTTATAATTATCATTAAAAGAAGGAAAACAAAGCATGCTCTTATTCATCTTTTTTTAAAAACCAAGAAAGTATTTTAATGACAAGGTAATTATTTCTTTTCACTGCGTTGTGCAAGAATTGTAATTTCTGTTTTGGAGTAAGCATT
>JAPDSC010043324.1:0-15909 GCA_026290005.1 Latrodectus geometricus
TTATATAATTTTTGGGCATTATAGGTTATGATGGAAATTTCCACCATAATGCAAAGAAGGGTTAAATTTCAAAGTATAACCTTTTCATGAATACGAATATAAGTAAGAACGAAATCACACAAGAAAAGAATCCTAAAGCAGTTTAATTCAAAAATATTCTAATTATTAGCAAGTAACAAATTTGATTTGTAAGTTTTGTGGGGAAGATGTTTTCTAAAACAAATGAGAAGTTGTGACCGTGCAATGGTGTACTCAGTAACAGTTAATCGCTTTACTTAAATCAAATCCTGTGAAAAGAAAAATAGTATTTACGTACCTACACTCAAACGATGACACAATGGAGGAAATTTCTTTCCTTTTTTTTTAGCTTTTTACAAGAGCATTCTATATATAGTTTACACAATTTTGAGAACTTACATTTACTTCAACATTCCGATTTAATTTAGAAACATGGTTTAGGGTTTTCTTTAAAAAAATAAATAAATAAATAAAATTACTCAGGTGAAGACATCGCCAAAATCAGTTTTTCAGGAAGGGGAGAAAAAAAAAAAAAAAAAAAAAACCTGGATGACCATTTTCCAATATCGCAATGTTTCGCGTTGCCAAAAAAAAAAAAAAAAACTTTCGAATATAAAAACTTCACCAATAGACGATAGATAGAAAGTAGACGATAAATGGAAAACAGACGATATCTTAAATTGAAAGTGCCATACGACAATATTTATTAAAAATATAGTTCAGTAAAGTATAAATATATTTGCAGAAGCGTGAATTAGTGGTTTCATTTCTTGGTAGAAAGTTTGACTAGTTTGATAGTCTAATTGCCATTCAACCAATTCAATGATGAAATCTGCAATTATAATTATTCATAATTTGAAAATATTCAATTTGACTTAATCCATAGAATTTTAAATGCTTACATTTTGACAAAATTTTTGGAAAAAACACGTGATCTTTCAAACAAATCTTTTCCACTGTGTATGCATTTAACTGATAAAATTTCCACTCATAAGAAGTAAGAATTTTTCTGATTTTGTTCTAAAAATATGTTTTACTGGGAAAGACAAAAATTGAATTTGTCTCGAAAAAATGCTCAATATATACTAAAATGTATTATTTCTTCCGGTAGTATTGACTCAGATGTATTTAATGTTTGGAAGTAGTTTTAATTAATCAAGGCCAGAGAATCAGTTAAGAAAGGAAGCATTCTTCAAGCTTAAGTACCTCCTTTGCTCAAATATAATTTGTTCCAATCTTCTACCTTTCGCTCAAATGATTCTATATTAAAGTAACATAATAAATTCTTGTACAAATATGCAGATTTTTTTAAATTAAAATAAGTACAACTTATTTCTTGATAACTTTTTTATATAATTTTTGAGTATATTTACATTACTCTTATTTATACAGATCTATCAATAAAACTTAACTGGTTCATATATGATTAGTTGAATAATTAAATAAATGTTAATCATTAAGTCAAATAGTTTCTGTGATCTTCAAATAAAAAGCTTATATGAAAAGATGATGCAAATATACATTCATAAATGATTAATATTTTATTATATGCCATGATATTGATGAAAAATAATAAAATCTGTATAAAACATTCATTTAGGTCCAGACTAAAGCATACGTCTTTTTAATAAGTCATGAATAATGCTCTGTCGAGTGTCTGAACTTGTCCACTATGTAAATTGCTTCAGAGATTTTGCTATAGATTGGGGCCTTATTTAATTGATACAATCTGAAAAACTCATAAATAATCATTTGCATACAGAACATCAATTTCCTATAACTGCGATGAATCTTATTTACAGTGATCATATAAATTTGTTAACTACTTGGTTATTGCTTTTTATGTGCACATACTGTTATAAGTATGTTTTCTTAAATATATATGCTGATGTTCTTTTTAAAGGTTTTAAAAAAACAACTTAATTAAAAAACACTTATTTTATATTTTACATGTTTAGAATTTGCATTTCTTTTCGCAGTGCATTTTTTGAAACGGTGTTAATTTTTTTTTTTCTTTTACCACAGGTATGTTTATTCGAAAAATAGCTTTACAAAAGTTATTCTGTTCAACAAATTTTCACTGAAATTGCTTTCTCGTTTTATCAAGAGCAAAAAATGTATTTTGAAAATAAACAAAATAATGAAACCACCACCCATTTAATTTTATCCTTTTCTTCAAAAAAGATGTATTATTACCCATGAAATCAAAACAGTCCAGTGAATGTACCTCCAAAGAATCTGCTTGCAAACTGTTTTTAAATACCCGCCGATAGATGGCGCTGACGTTAGGAGGATTTCACTCCGAAAGTAAATCTGCCAGGGTCGGTTAGATAAGCAAAGGAGGAAAGCTTCAAGTGTGCATCTCGGTCGACTACAAGAGGATAAAGATGCCCCTTTGGAAAAACACGTGGTCAGCTTTTTACTTGGTTTTCGCTTTTTTTTGCAACACCTGTTTGGCCCAAGGTAAGTTTTCTAATTTTCCATAGGGTATTTAGGAAAATCAAAATAAAGAACTTTCAAAAATTTCGTGTAGGAACTACTAAACATGTTTTTTAAAAATGTAACGTTACCAAACTAAATAAATTATAAAAATAAACTTCTGTAAAGGATAAAAAAAATATTGTGATTTTTTTTAAAATTAAAAGAGTTTATAACCAAAACTTGGATCATCGTACATTTACTCTATATTGCGTATTTTATCTGGAATTTTTATTGAACACACAAACGAAATAAGTTAAGAACATCGAAACATTTACCAGTTTTATAAGAACTGTACGGGAAATTTAACAGGATATAGGGAATTAATATACAAAATTTGGTGGAATTATGAGAAATATTTAAGTTTGTTAAGAATGCAACTTTAAATAATTAAGAAAATTAATACCTCGAATTTCATGAATCTGCAAATAAACTATTTCTTAACAATTAATTTTTTTAGTATAGAACATGTATAAATGCTTACTATAATAATTTAAACAAGGTTTGTGTTAATTTTGCATACATTGCTCCGGTGACTATATATCTGTCTTTATAGATTTCTATTAAATTGTACAAAAAGATTTAAAATATTAATTGAATGTAATTGAACAGCAAATATTTTCACTGATCTACAAATAAAATAACATTAGTTAAATTTTGCCACTATTTAAAACTGCCATCTTAATTTAAGAACAAAAGGAAGTTGTTTCAGGTTTAACTCTTGTTTTTCAAAAGCAATGTATGAATGAGTCGACAATTTTGTATATAACTAGTAGTTTCAATATTATAATAAATTAAATTATTATCTAATGTGAAAATTATGATTAAGTAGGTTAAAGATTCATGATCTACCTAAATTTCTAATTAACAAGTTTAATTGCTTGATTTTTTTTTATATTCAGGATCAAATAAAAAAATTTGAACACACATTTTCACAAATGCATTAATTATTTAAATATTTATTCGCGATAAAGTTTGGAATTATTTTCCAGAATGGTATAAACTTGAGACAAACATCTTTACAAGCCGTTTTATGTTGACATATGGAATATAAAAAATTAAAAAAGAATTTATTTTTAACTGGCGACCGTAGTCAGCGTCTTGGGTACTCCTGATATAAAGATATGGACAAAGAAATCAGTTTAGATTATTAGAGTTTATATAAAACAGTTCTATGTCAAAACAAACTAAACCTATATTTTAAAATTTATTTCTAAAAATTATTTGTTTATATTTAGTAGTAAGTGTACCTATTGAAATATATTAAACTATTACGACATTTAGAATTACAATTCTCCAGATTTTTTACATTTTCACTCTGGCTTGCTAAACCATAATCAATATTGACTTTCAGAAAGAGGATTTTCTAACACAATCTCCGCGTAATATTGCTTGATCTTTAATCTTCAAGCAAAATTAATTTTCCTTCACAAATCGTGAACTCATTTCTGGCATATCACACTATGAAAGGTTTCCTCCTTTTGTTCCAAAACCATACTAAATATCTCCATTTTGAATTTCTAGTTTTATCGGCAATAAATTTCGTGGATCACTTGTTGTGTCTACATCTTGTATTCACTGTCACCAATATTACAGGAAGAAAATATTTATTTGAAAGAAAAGATTTGAAACGTTCTTTTTTTGCATGTGATTGGAAACTATTTTTAGCACTTTTTTATATTTTGTTCTTGCCTGATTAAAATGGAACATTTCATCAATTTAAATCACAAAATTAACTGAATCACTTATTTAACATTAATTTTCCTAGTTTCAAGTTTAGTGTTGATTATTAATAATCACTTGCTTTTATGCATTATCATCAATTAATCACTTTTACCGTACCGTATTATTATTGCATGGTAAAATTATGAACTATTTATATATTCATACATTATAAATAAAAACCTTCTATTTCTCATTCGTTTCGATGTTTCCCACATGGATTAATCTTTCTTAGAAAGAATTTATACATAATCATATATTACAAAACTTGACAATGTATAGCAGTATGATTTAAAAAATATTCAAAGTTATTTTTCAATAAATTTTTTTAAAGACATTTATGCGTTAATATAATTTCATCAATATCTATTAATGAAAATATTTCATGTTTATAGAAAAATCCTTCCTGTTAGAGCATATTAAAGAATAAATTTTGTTATTCTAAAGGATCCATTCACAGAGTTTCTCTAACATCTCAGTGCTCTACAGGGGTAGGTAAGAAAAGAAAACATTGACATAAATGCAATATCGCTAAAGAAGCATTACAAGGGATAACAGAAATACCAGCAGAAATGATTATTTGCTCGAAATTAATATTGAATACAGATGGAATTCATCATTTCGTCTTAGAATAAATACAACAAAAGTTTACTTCCGAAATAATTTAGCAGTATGTATAAGCATTTTATATATGGTATTAAATTATTTTAATAATTATTAATAAAAATAATGTCTTCTCTATTATAATTTAAAAAAAAAAATAAAAAATTGTAAAAATGGGTTAAAGTAGAAAATTTATTAAAAATTGACGTATAACATTGAGTCGGAATTTTATCAAACAATTTGAACATGAAATGTTTCCCAATTAAGACTTAAAGTGAAAATTCTTATAAATACCTCAATGTGTTTTATTTCTCAAAATGAATCAGAACAAATATACTATATAGACTTAAAGTGTTCACCAGGAACACTGGAATACCTCCTCACAATGGGTATTTAAGGCACCACAACTCTGGCGAGACGTTTTGAAGGATAATTTATGTGTGTGTACTATGAAAATAAATGGTTACTGATTATTAACCTAAACCAAGGGTAGTAATAAATGATAAGTATATAAATTTAAATTTTTTTATTTCCGATACGTTAATATATATTTGATCTAAATAAGAAGAAATACTTCGAATGAGGAATAAAACTTTGAGCATTATTTACATTCGCTAGGACTTTCTTTAGAAAGTCTTTTTTGGTTTTAATTTTATTGTAAAAATCTTAACAAGCTAATCTGTTTACTATAGATTCCTTCAACAAACTTTGATCACCAGTCCATACGTTATTCAACAAAGTCTCTAATAATGTTGATGCCACAAGTAAGGGAAGGCTCAATAAACTTGATCAGATAATTTTCTTCACTTGAAATCATCTCTTTGGTCTTCTTCCTTTCACTGTTCCCAATTTGACTGCAAATACTGCTTAGCAAACACAACTTCGCACATGGCTACGATTAAATCGATTGACAAGACGATACAATAACAATATTATGAACTAGCAGACCATCACTTTTTCATGGTTTTCACTTTTCATACAGTTCAGAAATAGATTTAAAATTAATCTAAATAATCTGACACAGTTAACTACTTTATAACTTTTTTTTGGTCATTCATAAAATCAAATTTAATTTTTACCGGAACGTCAAGTTAATCGCCCGGAACACCAGGATTTTATCTGAAAACTATTCCGTTCAAACCCGGACATCTGAAAATATGGGATACATAAAGCTTTAAAAATAAAAGGAAACATTT
Organism: Latrodectus geometricus; assembly: GCA_026290005.1. Lineage (NCBI taxonomy): Eukaryota > Metazoa > Arthropoda > Arachnida > Araneae > Theridiidae > Latrodectus > Latrodectus geometricus. The sequence goes on from JAPDSC010043324.1 coordinate 6,018, forward strand.
ATGAGATTTTATTACATAACAATCGATAGTTATTTTCTTTTTAGTGAATATATTTTATATATACTTCGAAAAAAAATTGATTATTATTTAATTCATTTTTTTATCGAGTGGCTGGGGTGCATTGCTCCAGTTTTTCAACTGAACAATAATTTATAGTATGGATATTTTCAGTGCCATAGGTACCCAGGAAAGAGAAAGTACATCCATCCCCAAAACATGATTCGAACCCAGGACTTCCCTACCCGTAGTCAGGCACGCTGACCACTAGACAAGGTGGGAAAATTTCTTAAACTAAAATAATTCTTATTAATTATTAAATTAAATACATCATTGAAACATATCTATGTCAGACTATGAAAATGTTTTTATTATTTATTCAAAAATATAGATTGAATTAGATTTTTCAAGATATTTAAAACAGTATATACCTTTTTGAGAGCTTTGTTTTTATTCGTTTATATTTACTAATACAATAGGAAGTTGTAGAAAATATTATGACTCGATACCTTAAGAATTTCAAATACATTTGTATATACATTAAAAATATGAATATTAAATATCAATTTTTCCTGAGATAAAATCGAATTATATAAATGTTTAGTGGTAACAATTTTCGAAGTAATGAACTAATTAAACGTTTTCCTTGTGATTCTTTTCTTATTTGATTTTTGTTTTAAAGGATCAATAAAATATTATATTTTTAATGAAAATTATATATTTACTACACTTTCTTTTAATCTAGATATTCGAATGGATATTTAATGTAAATATTCATGATAAACTCGTATTCTACTGTCCATGACTCGATCACAGTTGTAGTAATTAGGGAAAGAATTTTTATTATATATAATGTAAATGAATATTCGATACACCTATTTTTATATAATCTACAACCCATGTGTGATACTGAAACGGATGAGAAAATTAAAAATGACGTCATGATATAAAATAATCATTATAGAACGTATTTTGAGGAACTCTTAAAGCAATAGTTCCAAATTATTGATTAATTTTTGCCATATTATTTCTGTTTCCGTTCATTTCTTTTGAAAGCAATTCGCCAAGTAGTTGGTAAAGAAGTCACGAAAAAAAGGAGTGAATGTATTATGTCTTATAGCACAAACCAATTTTAAGAATTGAAAATTTGGAGAAATTTTAGGATTAAAATATTGCTTAATAGAGAAATGTATGATTTGTAACAGTTCACATTTTATTTTTAATATGTTGTTTTGGCAATAGTATTTGTCGAATAGTTTTTATATGTTAACCAATAAATATTTGCATTTGAAGTAAATAGCTTGATGTCAATTTAAGACAATCAAAAGAGAATTTATTTTTTGATTTATATAATATGTTTTAAGAAGATAATTTCATTCAAAAAGTTTTATCAAATGCGTTGTTGAAGATATGAGTTGAAATTAAAACAAAATTATTGTATCTGTTGAAGTAAATACAATATGACATATTTATATTGAAATGGTTACTATATAATATACAAATGTATTTGGTTTGTTAAGTCAAGTGTTCGTAAAACATAGCAACTTAAAAAAAAATCAGTAAATTTCTGATTAATGAATTATTTATTAGTATTTTATACTTCACTATAAATCTATATTTCAATCATGCGTTATAATGTTATATGCGTTACACGTATAACTACCTAAATATTTATCTGACTTTGATAAAGGTCGAATTGTAGCGTACCGGGATTGCGGTTTATCTTATCGCAGTATTGCTGCTCGCGTCGGTCGAGATCCAATGACTATTAGCAGAATATATGGAATCGATGGGTTCAGGACTGTAATACGGAACGCCATGCGGGATCTCAACGGCCACCTATCACTAGCAGCCGAGAAGACAGGCATATTATCCGCATGGCCGTAATGGATCGTGCAACGACGTCAAGAACCGTGAGTCAAGAAACGGAGTCGTTTGGAAAACAACAAGTGTCTGCACGAACAGTTCGACGACGTTTGCAGCAGCATGGACTCTCAACTCGGAGACCATGGCTGCGGCTTTCCTTGACGCTGCGTCATAGACAAGAGCGCCGTCAATGGTATGATCAACGACGAACCTGGGCGCACGAATGACGAGACGTCATTTTTTCAGATGAATCCAGGTTCTGTGTACAGCATCATTATGGTCTCATTCGTGCTTGGCGGCAACGTGGTGAACGCACACTGGCAGCGTGCATTCGTCATCGTCATACTGTCCCATCACCTGGCGTGATGGTATGGGATGCCATTGGATACACGTCTCGGTCACCTCTCGTTCGCATTGACGGTGCTTTGAACAGTGCACGTTACATTTCTGGTGTGTTACGACCCGTGCCTCTACCCTTTATTCGAGCCCCGCGAAACCTTACGTTTCAGGAGGATTATGCCCGACCGCATGTTGCCGGTATTGTACGGACCTTCCTTTATACGGAACATGTTTGGCTGTTGCCCTGGCCAGCACGTTCTCCAGATCTTTCACCAATAGAAAACGTCTGGTCAATGGTTACCGAGCGACTGGCTCGTCACCAAACGCCAGTCACTATAGGCCGTGGGCTCAACACTCTTATCTTGCATGTTTGTTCCCGCAACTTGGGGGCAATGTAATTCCATTTGCATTTTATAATTCAATGTCAAATATTATTATTTACATAAAGTTCTGCTTTCATAAAGTGCACATTGTTTTGAGAATTTTAAAAAATTGTGGAACTACTTCTATACAAAAGTTTTGTCCATCCGCAAATTCAGCCAATCAAATTTCTTCTACCATGTTCCTCACTCCACAGTTATCCAATGAGGAACGCAGTTATGAAAATAGCGCGCTTTACACATGCTTTTGATTGTAAACAAACAAGTTTGTTGACAATTAACGTTGAACTCAATATTTAAATTTTTATGATGACTTCAATTATGAATTGTTGTTTGCATTGTGGGAAGGAAAATCTTGGAATTGTCTCTCCTTTTTCTGAAAACGTTGGAGCAAAGTAAAGGATTGCATTGACAAATGGATATTACTTGATTGTTATGAGCGTATAATTTCTGAGAACTTAATGCTTCTGGAAGAAGACGAATGTTTCAGTTTACCTACTGATAAAACTCTTGGATACCATAAAAAATGTTACCAACTGTTTACCGATAAGACCAGAATTTCTGCTGTTGAAAAACGATGTAAGAATTTATCAGAAGGCAATGTAAAGAAGCTGTTCCTGCCAGTACCGTAGAGCACACATTCTGTAAATGTAAAAAGACTACTTGTGTTGTTTCATTATGTTCATGCTACCGTTCTAAAGTGAAATGTACTGAAATTTGTGCTTGTTATGGATGTAAAAATTGTGAATTAGAAGCTGATATGGATTTTGAGGGTGATGAATCTTGATCAAAATTGTGTTTTACCACCGATAATTTTTTTCTTTTTATTCAAGAAATTATAAGAATTATTTCTGTAAGTACATAATTTTTCAGTATTTTAATCAATGACTTTCAAATGCTGTATATTTATTTGTTCAATAGTAAATTACTTTTTAGAGTAAAAACACATGTTGACGTAATTTATAATTTAAAATAATGTGTTATTTATATCAATGTAATTGTATTAGTCAAAATTATCATTATTTTGAAAAATTGAATATTATATTGAAGTAAGCTTGTATAATTTTGGGATAAATATTGTTTTGCATTTCAATACTGTATATATTTTCACCTTTATTTTAAAAATATTTATATAATTACTTATCTAATTTTAATTAGTTATTAAATTATTGAATATATTTATTATTGTACAGTGTCAATCATATTGATATATAAATAAAAGATATATATTTCTTGATTTCGATTATTAAATCCATGATATTCTATGTTTTGCTGAATAGTATTGATTCAATCTTTTATTATTTTTGAGGTTAACATTGAAATGTTTTAGACTTTTTCTGTCATCTTCCTTATTACTATAAAGATTATTTGTATGAAATTGCCCTATCTTATTTTAACATGTAGCTATTAGAATAGAACACATAAACAATGAAGTTATTAGGCATTATTTATTCAAACTTCAATTCCAATGTAATTTATCAATTTACATTTTATAGTAATAAATACTATTGTGAATACTAGTTAAATTAATGTGATAAATAAATTCTATTTTTCTCATAAATATTTAATTTAAAAGTATGCTTCTAAAGGTACAATTTATTTTTTATATATCATTTTATCTACTTATGAATATTTGTTTACTTATTTATTGCAGTAAAAACTGGAAAAATAATCAAAATAACAGTGATGGAATTAATTGCATTTATTTTTCTAAAATATTAAATCGCATGTAATCAACATCCATGTTTTTATATGAAATGTAAAAACTGGTTTGTGTGTAGTTTTGGTTTTAGCTAAAATGTACTTTTTATTTAACCAGTACTTTCTATGTAAATGTAAACATAATTCTATATTTATATTTTTATTATGATTTCTAGTAAAATAATATAGTCCTAATATTTATGATTATGGCAGAATTGATTATTATTGTATTACATATTGTGTTATCGTGTGTATTCTTTTTTCACCGAGAAGTGTAGCGTATCGTAGAGGCAAAGCAAATGATGCCAATTTTAATTTAAATTAATTCAATTTACTGATGTGAACAAATTTTAATACATACATAATCTTCATATAATTTTCAAAACAAATATAACTTTATAATCGGCGGATCATTTTTGACTAGACTCGTTTCAGAAGTAAACAAACAAGAGTGAAATACTCGCATTTGATTGGCTGAATGAATATGTAACAATGCGCATGTGTTCGAATGCACAATGAAAAAAGTGCATTGAATTTTTGCTATTTATAAAAAAAGGAGCAACTATTTTTTTCAGAACTTTTTGCATTTATGTTTTCCGCATATAAATCGAGTTTAATCATATGTCTTTAAATTGCCCCCAAAGAAGTGGTACAAAACTCTATTTTTAAGCTCCTTACAGATTTCAGCCCACGGTCTACTACGGTTGATGAACTGTGGCATCGTGTTGAAGCTGCATGGGCATTGTACCTGTACATGCAATCCAATCTCTGTTTGACTCAATGCCCAGGCGTATAACTGCTGTTATTACTGCCAGAGGTGGTTGTTCTGGGTACTGATTTCTCAGGATCTATCCAGCCAAATTTTTTGAAAATTTAATCACTTGTTATTTCTAGTATAATATATTTGTCCAATAAATATCATTTTTTATCTGAATTTCTTCCTGGTGTAGCAATTTTAATGGCCAGTAGTCTACTTATCTAAATGTTAATCCCTACATAATATTACTCGGTAACTAATATTCCTTAGATAATGCTGAAAGATATAAACTAGATATTGATTAAAAATGTATTTACGAATATGATGTACTTCATTTATTCAAAATGATTGTTAAATTAAAAGAACCCATTTTTGTATTGCTTAAATAAATAAATTAGATAATATTAATATCTAATCTAAATTAATAATATATATTTTATATAATCTAATTATAATACGAATTTATTCTCTTTTACTCAAAGGACAATGATGGTACATAAAAACATAGAGATGTCAATCTATGTATTCGTTTGTTTTACTTTACAGTTTTCAAGATTAGAAATTCAAATCAGACTTCGAGAAGAAAGTCAAAGATTTCTAACATATAACGGAATGCATAATATAAATTTTTTTATATACCTTATGGACTTGTACAATTTTGGGGAAAAGAGGTGATGACTTGATAGTTTAGCTTTTAATTATTTAAATTTACTAATATTACAAACAGAACTGTCATAATAAAATATCAGTCAAATAAAAAACATTCTTAGTTTCTAACTGTAGGAGTTTAAATTATCGCATTGAAAATTGAGCGATATCGCGCTCTGGACTTAGATTAGAAAGCTGGATTCCCCACTTTAATATATAGCCCCCTTTTGCGATGAAAACTCGTAACTGAGAATCACATGCAGAATAATAAAAACACCCTTGAATTATAAGAATTGTTTTATTAACATTTATGACTTTGGTTTATATAAAAGATTCGATTTCCTTGCAATTAATATCGCACAAAACTGAATAGTATTTTGAGAAATACTTTACCACCCTTCTTGTAAACAGTAGAGTATTTTCAGAAGATTCTGGACAGAATGATTAAAAATAAATAATAAAAACAAACTGCACACTGATTGAAAAAAGATTGTCACTTAGAATTTGATACTTTAAGAAAACGTATTGAAAAATGAAGGACCTATTTAGCTTTAAATTAAAATAGGATAAATGATTTCAGAAAATTAAATCCCTTCAACAATTGAATTTCTGAACTAAAATGCAAATAAATGAAAAACAAATCGTATTAACAAGAAGAGGTTTTTAATCGCTATCATATTTCTTTCATTTTATAATGTTTGCTTCAAAAAATGTTAAAAATTTGCTTTTTATTGAGTTTGTGGAACCCGAAATATTTCTTTTATTTTACTTTTCTATTTCAAAGAAATCGTAAAGAAATTTAACTGGAAAATTTAAATTTATTCTTATTTTTCAGTGATTTTAATATAATGTTTCCTACAGATAATGAAATTCCGAGTAGGAAGGTTTTTAAAACATTAAGACCATCAAATGATTTCCGAAAATATGATATGAATATACAAAAACACTTGTATAAAAAGCAATTCGTAACAAGGTAAGAGAAGAAGTGTAATGTTCTGAATATAAGTGATTAATTCCAAAAAGTCTTGCAAAGAAGAAATTTATTTGTTTTCCGGAGTCTTTTTGAATTGATCAAAAGGGTTTTAATTTGTGTTACAGTTATAAAAAAATTGTATATATCCAATGAAAATTTCTTTTATTTCAATTTAGTGTTGAATTTTTTCCAAATTATTTAGTTCCAAGTAATATTTTAATTTCAAACAATATTATTTCACTGAAATAATACCTGAAAAAAACGTTTTTAAATGCTTTAATTTTACTTAGTATTTCGTTGCTAAAATATAAATCATTCCAATTTTGATAAATTTTAATTCATAGAAAACAATTTTCACAGATAAATTGTTATGCTTGGATCACTTTCATATCATTTACTTTATTTGAATCATAATTTCTTATCAACAATAGGGACATTAAATCTTGCTTGTTATAACCTAACATTTGTTATAATAATTGCTCTAATTATTTCAACTAAACATTGATAGTATTAATAAAGTATGTTTATTTATATTATAACGCTATTTTTAATTAATAACAATTGAATACAATGCTAATAAAGAAAGTAAGATGTTAAAAAAAAGCAGTTTTAATATTTCTGAAAACTAATAAATGTTTCAAATAATATTAGATTTCATCACCTAATTTTTTTTACTCTTTCATAAACAAATATATGACAATATGTTACCTTAAAAATTATTTATTTGGATATTTCATAATATAAAAAGATGTAATATGTGTTATCAATTTCTGATTATATTAAAGGACATATATTTCATTACAAACATACACAACAAAATAAACAAAACACATGTTGCGGTTGCTTTAAAATAATTACTTCCATACGAGACTATAGCACACATTAGTTTGTCTTTAAAATATTTATTTTTACATTAACTGAAAAATATTCAGACTACACTCGAGAATTATTAAGCTACATCAAAAAGGAAATATACGCTAAGCGCGAGACATTAGCATATGAAAATAACTCCACACTCTTGCTTATCCTAGGTGTGATTCAACCAAAACGAGATTTCGCGGGGAATGCTATGTTGCCATACATATAACCAAAATGTATTTTCTATTTACTCAGAACTTTCACAGTTGAAATATAATCGAGAAGCACTTTTAGTTCATGATTGTGTGGAACACACAAAATCTTAAACTTTGGAATACTTACATGCGTCTCAGAATACTTGTCAGAATAGAAAAGCAATACGAGACTTATATAGCTGGTTACTCGTGGATTTGAATAACTGGGTACTTGTATTTGTACAACAACAAACGCCCAGTTATACAAATCTAATACTAGTGAATTTGTATTACTAGTTATTAGTGAACTTGTGTAACTGGTTGCTAATGGACATTTATAACTGGTTACTAGTGGATTTGTATAAGTGGTTACTAGTAAACTTGTATAACTGGTTACTAATAGACTTGTGTGACAGGCTATTAGTGGACTTGTATAACTGGTTACATATAAAAAGTTCCTACTTAAATTAAAGGAATGTAGAACATGAGGTTAAAAAAACATTACTCTTTCATTGAAGCGCGTAAAAAATGTGAATATGCAATGTTTATCACAAGTCAAATATTATAGTTATGGCCAATTTATTTGATTGGTCAGAAATAACGGATTGGTGATGTATGTAACTTGTTTTAATAAACTGTCTAATTGATACTGGGCGAAATTGTACAGCATTGATTGGGAGCTCAACACTCGGCAATTGTTTCAAAATAACAATCATTATTAAAAGGCTGACTTTAAATGAACGACTGGAAAGCAAATCAGGAGATATGTCGACTTAAGTAGAATGTTATCCCTTTTACTGCATAACAAATTTAGAAATTAGTTATTTTGTGAAAGAAAACAATCTCGTTGCCATGGAAACAATCTTTGTTTTCATAAACATTTCATGAACAAAGATCCTATTAAAATTGAGATGAAAGATTACTTTGTACAAATTAGAGAAATATATTAAATGCAAGCAAAAGTATGAAAAATGATTTCAATGTGTGCGAGAAAGAAAAAAGTTTGTTCATATCCAATACAAGAATTAGTTTTTTATTGTCTAAATGAAAAATTATTTTATTTCATATAATGACTCTTAATATAAAATATTTAAAAATGTAATTTTAAATAAATATATTGATTCATAAACAATAAATATTAATTACTTGAAATTTAAATAAAATGTGTCTACTTCTTTTGAAATACAACAATTAAAAATAAACTCTTATGTTTTAAAGTATTTGCACAGTTATTAAAATCGAAATCACATTAGTCTTGAATTATTTTTATCAAAAAAAATTCTTTAATGACAGAAGATAGATTAAAAAATTGATGGTGTTTTAAATTAATTTTCTTGTTAATTTTTTAAGCAAATTAATAATTTGTTTTCATTTAAATATAAATTTTATTAAATTCTGAACAATTAATAATGTGTAATTAAAAAATATACTTAAATATGAGTTAATGTATCTTAACTCAATTTTTTTTATTAAATAATCAAAACTTAATATGCATAATATTTTCATTTTTTTAAGAAAAAAAAATGTGCAAAAATGCTGATAAAAATTATAATATTATACTGTTGTTATTACTAATGATATTTGACGAAACCAAGCCCGCCAGTCAGAGAGAATGAAATCAGAAAGAGCGTCTTCCGTTCTGGAAAGAGCAACCTTACGAGCGTAGAAGTGCGACTTTGGTTTATAGATGGCAGCATCATCTGTGGTCTTCCAATTTAGAGATAGGAAACCAAAGAAGACCCAAGGCCTGGCTCCTAACATCCCCAAAGGTATTAATTTGAAATGTACCCAAATTATATAAACAGACAGATCATAAATTAATTCTATACTTAGATAATGTTTCTATATTTCTAGTAATTGCAAAAACAGACTTTTACGTATTTTACTTAAAAGAGTTATGAACAAGCCTTTCTTATACATTCACGAAGCAGGCACAATGTTCAATGATTTTATATACAATCAAATAGTTATCTTGTTGAGATTTAATTTTTATCTGATTTTTTTTACTCATATCTCTCATGCAATTAATATTTCTGATTTCTAATAAGCAATATTAAATGAAAAATGAAAAAAAATTTTTTATTCCACATTGCTTATTAGAAATATATCTGCAAAAAATAATATCTTCATGCATATATATATATATATATATATATATATATATATATATATATATATA
>JAPDSC010043336.1:0-26089 GCA_026290005.1 Latrodectus geometricus
GACCGTACAGTAAATCTTTCCCTCAAACTCTTTTGCATTGCATTTAAACCCTTTAAATTATTGAATATTTTTCAATCATTTAAATGATTAATTAAATGGAATATTTTTTTATAAAAGCATATTATTGTAATAACTGATCTGTCTTCAGGTTGGTTCTTTGCTCATGAAATCTAAATAGATCGGAGCCTACAGTTTTAAAATGGATCCCGAAACACTATAAGTACCCCAGCGCAAGGTGAGATTCAAACTCACGAACTGTTGAATAGAAGGCAAAAGCACTAAGTATCTAGTTATCCGCTGAGGTATCTGTTCTTAAAAAAGTACACCCACCCACCATCTCACCCACCAACTCCACACACACATATATATATGTAAAGTTTTTAAGCAATTAAAAAAGATTTATAATAAAATTAATAATAACATAGATTTTAATAATATTAAATGTTTTATGTTAATTATTTTCGTTTACCTAAAGGCTTTCTTGCTTAGAAAAGGCCAAATAAAATCGAAAGATTTTGAGCAATTGATGCTTATAACAGCAACATCAAATTGAAGAGATTAAACGAAACTAAATTCATCAAAATTATCTGTGATATTTCTTTTGTACTGCTCCAATTTTCCCTGCTTTGCATATGGTGATTACCAAAACTAATAGAACAATCAGAATATCATGTAAAGGATTCCAATTTCCATGAAATATTTACTAATTTCAAGTTCTCTCGCAATTATACAAGAATGCAAAGTAGAACAATGAAGGAAGCAGTTTTTTTTTTTTTTTTTTTTTTTTTTTCTATCTTTTCGCATCTTTGAAAACTACATTTCTTTCTCTTATTATTTGAGATTTAAAAAAAAAGTTCAGAATTAATGACTGAAAAAGCAAGCATACAAAATTAAAATTCGTTTTCTATAAATACAGCTGTCACATTTTTACTCCTTTATCTCTTCTGATAAAGATGTTTTCATTTCGGAAGAACAAAGACAAACAAATGATTTGACGATAAAAAGTAAAAGCAGATGGTTAGATCGTGATATCACGAAATTGTGATTCTAATTTACTAAAGAAAGTTTTTTTTGTGCTAATATAATATCCCGTTGTGTATTTAACGCAATGCTTACTTTTAAATTAAAACTGAATGCAAGCTTATTGCATAACAGAAAAGTGAAAGCAATTAGGTACAAAATATTTTTTGTAAATATTGAAAGCATTTCTTATTTTTAATGACATTTATTTAAACACAATGTGCATTTTGAATACGTATGAATGAATTTTATTTTCAATTTTTAATTAAATAGACTGTTTAATCATAAATATACTAATAATTTATTCATAAATATGTAAGAGTTACATATTATTGTTTTTATTATTCATGATAATGTTCGTTAAAAATGTATGAAAAATCTAATCTTGTAAAATTATATATGACATGTAATATTGGTTATTGATTTCATCTGACGTATTTTATTTTGTAACAAACACACATGAACATATATCAAAAATGTTATAATAAACATGTTTGATATACGTTTCACATCTCAAAGTATTAATTACGCTAATGAAAAGCCACTTATTTCTTCCATAAAAGAATAAGAGACGGAAAACAAAATGTGGAATAAATCAGGAATCTCGACAGATTTACGGAAAATTTGGAACATGAATTTGTTATTATCATAAAGTATTAACCACTCCTAAAACATTTTTTTTTGTTCCAGAATGATTGAAATATTAAAATAACATAGATAATATATTTCTATGTATTATATTCTTCGTTAATTCTAATCATTAAATAAAATAATGAAAAAATTGCCAGTTTTCTACTAAATCACTTTTAGGCATGTTATGCAGTTTTCCACTCTTTTGATAATGGATTCTATTAAAATATTCATCATTTAAAAAAGATTTAGCTATTCTTATTGGAACTTTTCTCTTCCTTTATAAAAAAGTGAGGAAAGAAAAGATGGATTTGTAAAATTTGAGAATACAAATACAATTTCGCCAAAAATTTGAACCATCTATATATATATTATAAATTTCCACCACATTTTTATTTGTTGATATTGGCAGTAACTATGAAATAATATAAATGTTATCTAATGTTAAAAGTCACTTCAATAAAAGTTTTATGATTAAAAAAAACCATTAAAAAAACTTTTGCAACTTTAACTTTAAGCAAATGTACATTTTATATAATGGAAGAAATAATTTCATTTTAAAAATGCATGAATAATAACTCCTAAATAATTATGAAAATAATCCACATTTATTACTCAGCAAAGAATCTACAATATTAGAACTTTTTCGAGTAAAATATATAATTTATTTTTTATAGTTTTTTGTCATCATTTAACAGTTTAATAAAAGTCGAATTTTCAAATTTTTCTTTTATTAGATTAGGCCAAAACATGGATCACAAAATATTTTAGCAAAAGTATTTTGAAAAAAAAATATTATTATTTTTAAAAACTTTAAATAAATAAAACATGCGTGAAATAAATACCTTTCATTTCATTATTATATCAAATAATTCAGATTTTTTTAATGTACTGTTTAAATTTTCTTCTTCAATTTTTTGCGAGAGGAATTCAAAGATATCTGAAGAGTGACCATGCAGCTATAAATTAATTATCAACAATTAACTGTAAAAGTCATAAAAAGTCTTCATTAAAACATAGAATCTTTGTTTTTTTGCAAACTTGGAAGCAGAGAAGGACTAGAGTGAAAAACTTTGTTTAAGATAGTCAATTATAGAGTTTTAAAAGAAAATATTTGAAGATACCAATGTAGCCACAAAGCCATAAAAAGCACAAAAGGTACAGAATCTCTAAAACGTGTTTCGATGAGTGTCTAAAACAACTAATGAAATTCCATGGGAATATCTTTGAATAAGTTCCAAGAAGAAAACCCTGACTATCTGCACAATCTAAAAGGACTTCACATATTTGTATTCAACATACAAAAAATATAGCATAAACTATCTAAAAATCAAGAAACTAAAAAATGTGAATATCTTTAATAGAAGTTATCAAATACGAAAATAATAATATCTGTACAGTATATATTGTTTCAGATACCCGGTAGCGCTTCGTGCTACTAAGGCACATGTCGAGGTCCTGTCTTTTGATTGGACATGGTTGACTCAGCTTTTCATCTCTTTCAGTGGGTCGATAAAACTGTGTACCAAACATGCTTGAAAAATACTGAGAGTTTCCCGTTAGGCTGGCCATTTAATCCGGGACATGCTTCCATTCTAGGACTCTCGGTCAAGAAAACTGATATAGGCACTATAGGCCTTGGCCCCAATGGATTATCGTACCACTGAGATCAGTTTACATAATATTTATTCAGTAAATTTAAAAACATTAAAAATTTTACTATGTGATTGTTTTATATCAACATATGACGTCTACAATAAACCTAAAATGTCCTTTTGTTATTTTTTATACAGTAGTTTGTAGTACATAATTAATAAATTGTTTTTAATCTGTTGATTTGACATTGGACAACCGTCAATTTGACAACCGAAGTCTCTTGATAAGATATTCAAACATTATCCCCATTTTTGTGTCTTTCAGGAGGATTTTTCATATATAATGGTCTATATTCAAGCGTCACAAGAGAATAAACTCGCAAAACTTCCAAAGTAACAATTCTGATAAACGTGCATACAAAAAACATAAAGTTCAACTTTTAACACCCCTTCTTCATCTGTGACCAAACTTGAAACATATGACTTTGAAGATATTACTAATGGGCAATAGTGAAGCGATACATTCATTATGCGAAATGACGAATTTGTAGTTTATGTTTACCTCTTGTTGATATCTAGTTAGAGATAACCCTTAATTAAATGTATTATAACATGGAAATTCCACAAATAAATATTTATTGCAAGAGTTGTTCACATGTTGTTAAAGGTTATACGAGCTTGGTGAAACCACATGAAACACTGTCCAACAGTTATAGCTACAGCATTTGTAACATTTGTTTGTGCCAGATAGCTTGAAGACGAAAGTAAAACGCCCATCTTTTGTTTAACATTCAGTTTGGTACAAAGAAATTTATAAAAATAGGTAATTGGGAGTTTCAGAGTGTCTTTCGGAGTTTCAGAGCTCTATTTCCAAAGAAAAATAACCCACAGAAAACTTAAAATGTATATGAGAACAACCTATGATATGTATTTCAACAAAAATTGTTTGCTAAATTGTTAAACATGAATATAATGCGTTTTATTAATTACGCACTTCATTCATGAAGTTAATTCTTTTATCATCAAAGATCTATAACTATGAAAAATTTTTTTCCTGCTTAAATATTTTTCTTTGATCTTTCCAAACTCTACTTGTATACTCTCAATGTTATTCTTATGACTTTCGAAAACATCTAATAAATTATATCAATGAAATACGGAAATAAAGCTAATACATTAAAACAACAAACAGGTCATACATTTCATCAGAAGAATTACTCAATCATTTTACTTTTCTCTTAAATTTCGAAAAATTATCAAAATATATATGTTTGATATAATTAGAATTTGATATGACAGCCGTATCTAATGTTTGTATATATTATGATCAAATTCTAAAATTACACACACACACACACACACACACACACACACACACACATATATATATATATATATATATATGCTCAATATATATGCTATATATATATATATATGTGTATTATTTAAATTCAACTCCTTTGCTAAGCACGCAAATTAATTCAAAGTTAAATAAGATGTTTATTAAATAACTTGATAATGGTTACAATATTTTGATAATATCAAACACATTTTAAAGTGAATCGATAATTTTAATAACATGATAAAAGTATTAAATGCTGATAAAAAATATATAAAAAAAGTTAAAATTTTAAATTTAGTTTAGATAAAAATGAATAATAACAATGTAAAATTGTGTAATTAGAATTTATATATTTATCTTAATCAAAATGAGCTTTAAATAAAAGAAAAAAAATCAAGTTTAAGAAAATTACAAATTTAAATGATGAAACTAAAAATATTTCAATTAATATTCAGCTAAAACATTTCAAAGAGAAAGGAGGATTAAAAAGATATTTATCTAAAATAAAAATAATTATTAATTTCTTGTCTTTATTAATAATCTAAAACAGTAAAATATTTGTATTTTAAGTAATCCAATGAGTCTATATTTTTTATTATTGAAAAACATTTATTCATCTTTATTTCATCGTATCTTTCTATTCTACAAATAGTTAGGAAAATAATATATTGATATAACAATATGATATCTTCAAAGTCATTCATTGAATAGAAATTCATAATCTTCACCCATCATCCTAAAAATGGAAGTCTAATATCTTTTAACATCTATCCATAAAAAGAAGGAATATTTTTTTAATTACCCCTATTGAATAAAATTTAATTTCTCATCTCTCTTTCTCTGTAATCACTAGTAACCTATTTAATATGTATTTTATAATTTTGAGTTAATTTGTAGAATGCAGGATATGATACTTTACAAAAACCTATAAAGTAAAGTCATGTTTTTTTAAAAAATAAGAAACTTAATGCGAATTTGTATTTTCTATTTGTAATTATCTGAATTTTTAACAAGCAAAAATTAAGATTTTAAAATTTTATTTTATAAAAGTGATATATATATATATATATAAACTTTATTGCATTATTTTTAAATTAACAAAATTTAAAAATGAACGTAAAATTAAAAAGAATTACAGTCAAAAATTAAAAACATTCAAAAATTAAATTTAAATGAATTTTCTAAAAAAAAAGAAAAGAAGAATACATATAACTTTAAGATTGAATTTATCATAAAAAATTTCATATTAATAAAAAAAAAACTATGTTAATAAGAAATTTTAGTGACTTTTATGGAAATTTTGATATCGTAAAAAGTATAATTAGAATGCTTAAATAGTAAGCACATATTTATATAAATAATTGTTAAAGTATAAATATTTATGCGTTTTATATAAAAAAATTGTATTATTATTTTAAAATAAAATCATAAATTTTTATCAAGTAATTTTTGCAAGAATTTTGATAGAACATTTGTTTTTGCAGAAAATACTCATCGTCTGCCAAACTTATTGTCTTTATCAAATATTTATCAGAAATTTGATAACGCCTTTTCTTGAGGTTTTTTTGAAATTATATCAGTTTAAAAAGTAAAATATATTGGTTAGTTATTTGTAATAAACTTTTATAAATACTGTTAATAAATTTATAAGTGAATAAAAGTTTAAAACATTATAAATATTGTGAAATCATAAGTTTAAGCAAAGTGCTTATATAGAAATTATTAAAATCAGTAATTAATTAGTTTCCCCTTTTTTGCTTAAAATGTAAATAAATATTTCATAACTCCAACAAATTATAATTTTATGATCTCTGAACTTTGTTCCAAATATAAATTAATTTTCCACTTAAATTAAATTCCTTATATTAAATATATAACAAAAAAGAGACAGTTTATATCAGAGTTGCTTATGTTCAAATCATTGTTAAAAGTTTTTTACAATTTTCTTTTTCCCTCAAAATTAGGAATTGACTTTCAAGAAAATTTGAAACATTTGTTTTAATTAAAATGTTTTGAGACATTTTTTGTTTTTAATATAGTTTTTGATTACACTTTTTAGTGTACATTTTTCATCGTTTTAGTCTCTATTTTTTTAATGTTTTTGTTTTTTAAAAAATACATACCTTAGTATTTTTTTCTATTAATACGTCACTAAATTCCTTTACCAAAATTCCCATGATTTTCAAATTTTACTAACAGGGTTTCTAATATCCTTCTTTGTTTAAATTTTAAATAAACTTTGCTTCATTCTTGAATATAATTTTATCAATTATTTTTAATAAAATCAGAGAGCATAAAATTTTAATGCAATAAAAGCACAGGAATTTTGAGAATGGAATATGTTATGGATGTTATACTATTAAAGTTGTAATAGTTATGCTTTTTCGTCATGATTAAATAGAGCTAATACTTAAATCTTCGAAATCAAATAAATGAGTAAATAAAATAAATTTTTATATGATAAAACAATAAAAATTGCAAAATATTTAGTTTTCACCATATTGTAAAAATCAACTCTTTTTCACTTTTAGTTTTTTTTAAAGTTGTTACTTAAAAAAAGAAAAACAATTAAAAACTATTTAAGTTAATACAATTTTTTCATCAGCCATTTATTGCTATATACAAAGAAATATTAGAATCACAATGTCTTTATTGACATAATAAAAGATATATTGTAAATACTGATTTTCAAGTCAAAGCTCATCAAATCTTAGTGCACAAAGCTTCAGAATTAAGGGCACACAATTTAAGAGTCAATTCACACTTGAATCCAAGCATACAATATTTCAAAATCAATAACAGAGTCAACTACAGTTCACTAATTCATGGCAGTATATATTAGATTAATTAATGACTGGCAATAGATAGTAGAATAACTTTTTCCGCATATTGCAGATATTGGTATTCAGTGAAAATTCAATATCTTTGTATACGTGACAGTTTTTAAATATTCGCGTAACTAAATTCAAAATGTTTGCACCAACATGAACTTTTTAAATATACAGTTAATATCACAGAAGTTTAGCCTCGTTCAACAAATAGTTGCCGGATGACACACCGGGAAACATTTCAATTGTTTATGAAAAAATATACATAACCATTCAATCAATCATCTTCTACAAAAGAAAACAATCAGTCAAAAGTTTCCTTGAATTTTCAAAAGTCTTGAGAGAGTTGAATCAACAAATCCAACAATGTGTTTGATTGTCTCATTGAAGTAATACTATTTATTGTTGGAACAATGTACAACTTGAACAATTGACTATCATTGAAGGATCAATAGTAAACTATTTACTATCCGGCTAAGTTCACAACATAGCTGGTTGGTATGAAAGGAGGTAAAGGTCCTACGAAAGGGGTTCGGACCTTTACAGCAGGCTTGGGTTTCATATCCGGCACCATAGTTCTTGTTTTGAGTATGTGAAATCCGGATGCATCTGCCATGTATTCAACAACCCTTAAAGCTCCGGACGGTTCGACGTAACCGTACCGGCCTTTTACTTTACCATCCGGTCCCCTTTCTTCTTGGCGAAACGACTGGTTAGGACCAGATCCAGTATCATATCCAAACTTGTAGGTACCTGGTCCAGCAAAGTTCTGTATGTTGTAATGAGCTTTAGTACCTGCGGGTATAGGTACCACTCTGCCATATATACCGGCTGTGGTACTTCTGCGAGAAATGACCGCTGGACAAACCAAGCAGGGAAGGAACATCAGAAGAGCAAGTATTACCTGAGGAAAAAAGAAAAACCGTAAGCTAATATGAAAATGATGTAAAATAAGTTTAATGTTTAATAAGTAGTTGCATATTTAATAATTTTGAAGTGTTATATTTTTAAATAACTTATGTTTAAATTGTGTAAGTGATTAAAGATTAATAATTTTTTTCAAATATCTCAAATAAATCAATATTTTAATTTTATTCATTTTAATATTAAACATGATGAAATAGATAAATTTGGATAATATTCAACACAGCATAACGAAACTTGATATGTAAATTCAATGTTAAAGAAATTTAACTTTCTTGTTAGCATTTTATTGCTGTTAATTTTATATCCTACTTGATGTGAGGAATATATACGTCTAGAGTTTAGAAATTTAGAGAATGTCTACACTTCTTAAAACAGTTTACTGGTATAATTAATAAATATATTTTTATTTTGAAAATTTAATCTTGATTAGTTAATTATTTACAAATTAATTTAAAAATTAATTAAAATCATTAATTAATTAACAGATTGCTATATCACATTTATTTAAAAGAATAAAATGTAATGCCTGTTCTTTTTTATAGTGTCTAGTATTTTTTAAAATCATGAAAATAAAATCAAGTTTAATTATTTTTTAGAAAGTCTTATCTTTTATCAAAAAAAGAATTTATTTTTTACAAATAAAAGTTGACAATAATTTTTTATTTTATAAGCAAAAATTTGAGATAATTTTTTAAGATATTGTATTTATTTATTATTAAAGATAGACTAAGATAATATTATTAAAGATAAAGAAATTATTTTATATTATTAATGAATACTTAATTGTGAAGAAATAAAACTTTAGAGGCAATAAATATTGAATATCACCACAATCAATGACATGTAATGTTCTACACATTTATTAATATACGTTCACAAGATACGTTTGCTTATAATGCAATTTTAAGAGAAATAAAATACAGAATTATATAAATATATTTATGCGTAAAAATTTCATTACTAATTATATTAGAAGCTCTGGTATTATTGGATAAAATCATAATATTAAAAAGCTGTGCTTTCAAAAAGTTTACAAAAAATTAAGAAAATTTTTATTCAATGAATTAAAGAAAAATTGAACAAATAGTAATCTTTTCTCCAAATAATTTTTTAAATACTGTATTTCTTAAATGTAAAACAAATTGTGAAAATTGGGGAATTTTCAATTATAATTCAAAAGTTTCAACTTTAACGAATAATTTAATATATAATATTGAAAAATTGCATTTAAAAATTTTACTTTCAAATGTGACATTTACTACCTGCTAAAATGTATTTTCTGCCACAACACAAGCTATAACAATTTTTGAATGAAGTTTATTATTAAGCAATTATTATGAAATGAATATTTAAAATTAGTATTTTTTATTGTTAATGATTGAAAATGAAGTAATATAAAAAGGAAGAATAATTGAAAGTGAAAAGAATTATTAATTTACTGTTAACATAATTTCATTCTAAGTTATTTTATATCCAAAAGAGGAAAGAAAGGAGAGAGTGTAAATTAATTGCAATTTATAAATTATAATTAATTATCGCATAATAATTAATTATCCCATACAATAATATCTTGATTGTCTAACCTTAATTAAAGAGGATTTATTTAATAAAAATGATTATTAAGACTACTCTCTCAAATTCAAAAAACTGATGTATCGTCATAATGTTTATAAACTTTATTTAGTTGATAATCATCTGTAAAATATGCAATAAATACTACAATAGCATAATAATTATAATTTTATATTTATAAAAATTAAAAGATTGATTATTTTCACTGTTCATTATAAAATGTAATTCATTCATAAAAAAATGAGTTTTTTATTTATTTATTTATTTATTTTTTTGTAAAAAGAATGGTCATTATTTGAATAAGGGTGGAGCAATTCATCATTGTTAGATTTGTCGGCAAACGCCTTTGTTGTTGCCTACAGCTAATAAATCCAGTTACTTTGGACATGGGCACAATTCGAGAAATGTCTATGACTCCTACATGCATTCCGTAAGAGAAAGGTAGGGTCGAAATATGATTCACGACGACTCATCTAAATTTCAAATTTATAATTTAATTTTGCGTTATAGTCAAGTTCCCATGCACGCTTTCAGCCTCCCATGGGAGAGCTAGTTCTAAATATAAACGAAGTTGTATGAATCTGAACAGTCATGGAATTATGATCAAATACTTAATATATTCTGAAGTATTTCTCTTCGACAAAAATAAATAAACGTTTACTAAAACCTATAATTAGTGACTTTAAATTGTATAATGATCTTTAGATTAATTCATTAATTATTGCTTATTGTTTAGAAATATTTTATACTCATATGCATTGAGTTATATCAAATACAGTTTTTTACAGATCTTAGTCTAAAAAGAAATGCTACTTATGATGCAAATAATTTATTATAAAGAATATATTCAAATTTTTATGACTGCAGTTATCATGTATTTATCAAATTATTAATTAAAATGAAATCATTTTTTATCGGATACAATTTAATACTAAATTATTAGCTAGTCCATAAGAAAAAGAGACTTGGTTTTAAATAACACCAAATAAAAAGCTATCAAAATAAAGTTATTATTATTATTAATAATTAAAAAATGTTGATAATAAAAAAAAGCATTATTTCATTTTCTATTTGCGTTAAACTTTAAGAAAGTAAATTATATGTTAAGTCATGATAAATTAATTTAAAACCATGAGTAATTTAATCTTATATAAGTACAAATAAGTTAAAGTGTAAATTAAAATGATTTATAAACGAAATAAATAAAAAATCCATAGCCGAACAATACTTATGCCAAAATAAATAAATAAAAACATTACTATGCAGCTTTTATTACAATATCTACGAGATTAAAAGTGTTTGATTGTATTGAAAATATAAAAGAAATTTTAAAATTTAATATTTGGGTTAGTCATGGTAAATGTAAATTAGGGAAACTTACTGAAAAAGAGGTGTGATATATTAAATTATAATTTAATAAACTTTAAAAATCAATTATAAATCTATAAAATTCAAAACTGTAATTTTTTTATACTTTTTTTAAGAAATATAAATATGTATTGATGAAGTTTGCAGTAAAAGAATATATATAAAAATATAGACGTAAATTATAATAAAAATAATATGTTATATCGTAATGAACAAATTCATACGAATCGTTTCTTCACAATTCGACTTGAAATTTTTATATTGGTGCGATTCAAAGGAAATTCATAAAATAATTGATGAAATTCCATTCAAGAAAAATCAAACTCATTAAATTGGCGATACGAAAATGAAGATTTGGGAAATTTTTTTTGTATTCAGAAATTTTTCTTAAGCTTGAAACATTTAAATGTTATTTTAACCATAAGCAATCTATTATCGCTGTAAAAATGCATTTTAAGTCAATGATAACACATCATTGCCCGAGAGGAATCACATTGTTATTTAGAACTGCCACCAAGAAGAGATATTTCTAAGTTGCTTTGTCACCGTAAGACAAAGATATTCCGTATGTATAAATGAAATATTTAATGCTATATTTTTCACTTAGATTTAAAATTGATCTTAATATTTTCTGATAAAAGAAGACGATAGGTTTTCATTTAAAAAACAGTTACAGGAAAACATCACTAAAACGTAACAAAATAGATCAATTTCTTTATTAGCTATATTAAATATTGAAATTTTCATTGATTTACAAGGACATGTGAATTTATTGAGTGTGAATTTCATTTTTCAAAGTTGCTTCCCAACTATTTATCGTATACTTCATTTGCTGCTCATTTTTTTAATTTTCAAAGCTCTTTATATCGCTTAAAAAGTATTAATAATAATTATTCTTTTCCATATTTTAACACATAAATTTTTTTTTTTTTTTAAATTTTGTGGAATATAGAGGAAAAATAAATAGATTAGAATATTTTAATCTGCATTTGCTCTATACTCAAATTCCAGCTTTCTAACAAATTCAGTAAATAGCCGTTCATGGGAAATTATTTGAAATTCATTCTCGAATCTACAATATCGACAATATTTTAAATGAAGAAAAGTTTTTTTTCCAAAATAATAAAAATTTTTTAGTTTTATTTTAAATTTTTTTAAAATTTTATTATTAAATTTTCTAAATATGAATTGTTACTATATATTTTCAATACAATAGATTACCTGTATGAAAGCAGACTTGTTAAATATATTTTTCCTTCAGTATATTTTTATTATTATTCATTTATTTAAAAATAATAATTCGTAAATTAAAAATATTGTAACATTTTTTTTTTTTGGTAAATAGTTCGTGATACATAGGATTTTCTATTATTTTTAAGATATGATTTAGATTTAAGAAAATCTCGCATTTGTTATCTTTTCGAAATTTTTTTTCATTTGAATATATATATATATATATATATATATATATATATATATATATATATATATATATATATATATATATATATATATATATATATATATATATTACGTGGTATTATATAATGCTGTTTTACTTTCTTCTATTCATGTAGACATATTCTGTTGATAAACTCTTTTAAAATTGCGTTAAAAATAATTCCTCATCTGTAATAGATTTCGCATTGCTTATGGGATAAAATTATAATTTTTTTAAGGTTTTTTAAATTATAGGAAACGAGATCAACTAAAGGAGATATCCTAAAAATAATTGCAACTTTAAACTTAAAAATTGTTTCCAGTTAAGGAGTTACCTGAAAAAAGTTTGCTAAGCAATTAACTTACAACCTCAGAAACCATAAAACTGTGGAATACTTTTTAAAATTATTTCTTTCATATTAAGATAATGCTTAATCTGCATGAGAAATTTCAATTTATTTTATTAAGTAGACTTTGAACATCCAACACACTAACGAAAGAAGGCAAATACTTTTTTCGTAATTCAGGATTTTGAAAAAGTATAGAGGTGCAAAAATCTCTCAGCACGACTTTTTTCCTGATTACAGTATTTCCTCTGGTTTGTAAATAAAAATTCATGTTAAAAAAAGGGACAAAAATATATATTGGATATCTGATATAATAGTTTTTGGAAGAGTTAAATTGATTACACGTAGAAAATAATTTGAAATTGTTATTTGAAATCAATTATCCAACAAACTGAAAATATTAACAGGAACAATAGTGTTTGTCTTTCACTTTTAACAAATATGCCTATCGAATGCATGTGTTTTTGAGAACTCGAATACATCTAAAGTACAAGTAGTACAAGTTGACAGTAACAAAATTGTTACCAAAGACAACTATTTTTGGGAAGCAATATAGTTTGGACAAGAAATAAAAACGATGTATTCCCGAAAATGCGTATCCCCAAATGGTGATACTCATCTCGTGATCATCAAAGAGGAAAGCAAACATATGATACACATAACCAAAATGGGTACATGTTTGATGTCACTCCATTATAGGACCTTATCGAATATATTCAACTAGGCATGCGCAATATTTTTGTTATATGTATCCCAAAAAAATTTGATTACTTAACATATTTAAAAAAAGAAAAGTGAATTTATATAACATTATAAGACAACATGCGAACAACTTTAAATTATATATAACTGTGAACAGTTATAGTTCCATAGCAAATCATGGAATGGCTGTTATCAATTTATAAATCACAGGATGAAATTTTAACACGACCCCTATAAATGTTCTAATGATCATGAGTATATTATTACAAATTAGTGTTAAGTACAAAAGGTTGCGAACAAAAAATATAATTTGTAAAATTTTAATATTACTTATTCAATGAGTTGTTGGAAAGGATTAATTTTTCAGAATTTCCCAGATGTTAAATATAACATTTCTCTGATTTAAATTAATATGATAGAATCTTACCCATCATATACATACATATTAATTTTATAACATAATGCGATTTCTATTTAAATACAATTAAAGATGAATATAAACTAACTATAGTTATTTTTAAATTCAAACTAGAGGAAATAAATAATCATTAGATTAATTTGGAAAGAATAACGAAACAATGTGAATCCTCCATTAAAAATACAACTTTAGATTAAAAGCACTATTTAAAAATAAATACTAGTTGTAAGCGTTTTTGATAACTGAAAGCCGCCATCTCTTTCGACGTTCCAATGGTTTACGAAAAATTAAACAGGAAAAGTTTTAAGGATTTTAAACAAAATCTTTTTATTAAACTAAAAAATAATTATTTGCGTATTAATTTTTCAAAAATGTTTTTGTAACATACAAAAATATAATGCGTGTTATTATTTTTGATTTATTCATACCATTTTATGAATTAAATGCTAATATAAAACTTCAACTCTAATTATTATTAAAACCATGAAAGTTATAGGAAGAATGCAGTTAAAAATTCTAGTTTAAAACTAAATCAAAATACAAATTTAAAAGTTCATCATTATTATACATAAAATTAATAGATGTGACAGGAAGAGGAAACAGAGTCGTTCTTTCTCCTAGAAAAACTTATTTTCATCATATTTTGAAATTAATTGGCCTATTTTTTATAGTTAAAAAATAGAATATTTTGGATTAATGTTTAAATATTATGTACACAGATTCTGAGAAAAATAATTTTATATTATTTATATTCTTAAAAAAAATTAACAATGATTATATATTCATTTATTTATAATTTTATTTTGATTTTAATTGTATAAATTATAATAATTCCTCACAATTTAGTTGTATAAATTCTGAAAGCTTAACGTAATTTCTTGTATTCATAAGCAGATAAAAATTAAAACTTTTTTGGAAAAAAATTTTGTTCATGTTTATTGCGTAGAATTTTTTCATGAGTAATGCGATTTAAGCTAGATCTTCGAAATGTGAAAGAAACGATTTAAATTAATGTATACAACATCAAAGTATGTTATAGTTCTTGTAACTTATGCATTTCAAATAATAAAGCAATAAATATTTTTAGTATATAATGTAAATATAAATATCTAACACAAAAAATGCGTTGTTTTCATATAAAAAATATTCATGATAATATTTTACTCTCGATTAATTACATCTTAATGAAAAGAAAAAGCAATGAACTTAAATATTTATTATAAAATTTTTTTTTGAAATCAAAACAAGTAATTTTTTTTAATTGTTTAAAATTGTCTTAGCATTCTTTTATTTTACTTAAACATTAAAAACAAATTTCAAATTAAATCGAGAAGGAAAAGCACAATTGTTAAAAAAAAGTATAATAAAATTACATTATTTTAAAACCATATAATAATATTATCTAAGATGTTATTTAAATCATTAATTTAAGAGTTACAATATCATAAGAAAAATTATGTATAAATATATGATTTGAAATATAAAAAGAATGTTATTTTATTTTCATTATTCATTAATTCCTATCTATTCATTAAATTAATAAAAAAGTATAGCTAATATAAATATTGATTAATGCAAGTTGCTTAACTTATATTAATAAAAATGGGGACTTCTACTTAAATAATTGAGATGGTGCTATACTGCGATGAAATAAATTTTTTCCTCAATATTTTACTTGGAAAAAAATAATCTAGCGTATTATTTGTAGAATTCCAAGTAATAAATTTTTGAGAAATCAAAAGAGGATAACATTTTGCATATTTATAAATATGTTAAATATTTTGTTAAATAAGTATATATGTTATATATATATAAAAAAAGTTAAATATTTAAATGGAATTTTGACCAACTATTGGGAATAGTATTATATAAATATTTATATAATATTGTTCCTAATAATCGGTCAAATTACATTTCAAATCTTATGTAAATTTCTGACTCAAAATTTTTTCAAAATAAATATATTACTTTCCAAGCTATTAATTACAAATATTTGCACGTTTAGTCTTAATATATAGCATAATCAATAAAAATAATAGGTATATATCATGAAAAAATTTATCTGTTTATAAGTTCAATTTCTCTCTTTAACTGTAAACTAAAATAAAATTAACCACTTACCAGCATAGCTTCTAGTATTGTATGCATTATAAGTCACGCATTCTTTTCTCATTTAAATGTATTGTTTTGTGCGTTTGCGTAACACCGGTTACAGTGACTGCCAGAGTAGCGTATGCAAATGCCATAGGAAGGGTGTGTACGCCGAGAGCACGAGGAGTTACCACAATACCGTTCAGATCTCTCTCACAAGTTGGTGTGTCCGTCCGAACGTACCATACCGACCGATGCGGGGCCTGCGAGGAGGGTGCCCCCGCTTCTTTTTATACTTGAACCCGCGGTTTGTGGGGTCACGGCATTAACGTGAGAAGTTTTTTTCGACCCCCTCCTCCTATCCCCTAACCGCGTTTACTCGTAATTTTTTCTTTTCCTCCCCCGATCGTGAGCTTTTGTTCTCCCCCAACCACAGCGCTTTCCCCCCCCTTTTCTTCGACGTTTTTAAAGCTCACCGCTGTTGGTCATCAGAAGTCGAAAAGAAAGGGGCTGTATTCATATTATTTTAATGTTAATTTCATTATGTAAGTAATTTTAAACTATTTTTACATTGGGAGTGAAACATTTTTTTATTTTTTACTTTCGGGGAAATTTGAACTTTGTTGAGAATATATCCAACTATTCCTGATACAATATCAAATCAGGTATATTATTTTTTTATCATTTTCTTTTGAAAG
Organism: Latrodectus geometricus; assembly: GCA_026290005.1. Classification (NCBI taxonomy): domain Eukaryota; kingdom Metazoa; phylum Arthropoda; class Arachnida; order Araneae; family Theridiidae; genus Latrodectus; species Latrodectus geometricus. The sequence continues at coordinate 16,979 of JAPDSC010043336.1, forward strand.
ACAGATTTTCAATAGAAAGTCTTAATTAAAATTTTTTTTTTTCCTTAAAAATTCATAACATGAACCTTTTTTAGTTTTATGAACAATGAGTATTTTAATTTGAGCTTTGATACAAATTTCATATTTCTGATGTCTACTTGAAAAATATCTGTTATTATATTGTAAATGTTAATATATTGTATTATGTAAGAATTTAGTAATGACTTTCATCGAAAAATACCTGTTATTATAATATTATTTAAAATTTATAATAACAGATATTTTTTGATAAATGTCGTTACTAAATTCTTACAATGCAATGACGTGCTATTTAGAAGAAAATATAAGTTGCTGCATGGTCCGGAAAATTATTAATATCTGGTTGTCTTGATTACACCGAAACAACAAAATTTTGCTTGATGTATTGTATGTTTTATGACTTGAAATGGATACCAAAACAGCCAACCAATGTCTATAACTTTTTTTTAGAACTTTCCAGAAATGATACACCGATTCATATCTCACAAGATAAGAAGACAAAAAGTTGTTAAATATTAACTGTATCTGCACAATGCAATCATACAGCATAAATCTCTCGGTGTTTAACGATGAAGATGTCTAACTTTTAACTTAAAACTTAGCATATTTCACGTTTATTGAAGCAATTGCAAGCTATGGCCTTCAAAATAAAAACTTATTCAACTCCTTTAATGTTGAGCACTTGTATCTGCACAAGATTGGTTTTACGATTTCGGTATAATCTGGATAAATCTCTTTCCTTTTAATAACTTTACTCATTCATGCGAGCATCAGCATATTGCCTAAAGTCGAGTGTAACCAGTTCGATGGAAGCTGCAAGAAGAAAGGCGCTCAATACTTGACTTGCCAAACCCAGACGTATGATATTACTAGAAAGACAATGTGACCACGATCTATTTAATGTGCTCCAGCAGCCTTTAGTATGAACATAACAGTTCTGCAGTTAAGTTGGGTTTTGAACTCAATACCTTCTGATGATCAACAACGACATGCCACTCAATTAGGCCTTTGTTGCCTTAACTCATAAACTATAAGAAAAGGCAATGTTCAGAGTATACTGAGAGCACTTAACAGCAGAAAAAAAATGTTATATTTAATTTTTTTTAAGTGCGGGTGAAGAATCTATAACTTAAGAAGGTCTTGAATTAAAAAAAAAAATAATAACCATTATTTATTTTTTTTTTAGTTTACAAAAAAAAATTTTATATGTGTAAGGAGCGACTGACAGAATGATGTATTTATAAATCTTGTTTATTTTCCCGCGGAAAAATGAAATAGTTATCCCCCTCTGTTCTATCATAAAAGAAGAAAAAAAAAAGAATTTTGATGAACAAATAAAACATATTTGTTTTTATTAATAAGAAAACTATTTAAAAATCTAAATATAGTCTAAAATTAATAAACAATCTATTTAAATATTTTACTTCGTTTGATTTCCAATAAAAATAATTATATCATTATTATTTAAATATAATTTTGTGAAGAATAAATATGTGTATGTTTCATTTTTGTTATAAATTTTCAAATAAAAATTACAAATAGTGAGTCTTTCAATAACACTCTTAAGTAAACAAATGTTTTTTGTTGAAGTAATAAAATCTGTTTTACGGTTAAAAATTTTTTATCAAGGTCAATTCAGCTTAAAATTAGAATAATATTTATTTTAAATACTCCTATTTAATTTGATGCATGTATTATCCTAATTATGAGAATGCTTTAGACATATTTTTCTTTGGAAACTCTGGCTATTTAAAATATTTCCTAAGTTTATCCTTTTAAAGTGTCAATCGTAAGCAGTTTAAATTGGTTTTGTATAAAAACATCTCTTCATTAACTAATTATATGCTTTGATTGACATTACTTTATCTGAAACAATCAATAATTTACACTATAAATAACTATTAAAATTTTCTAATAAATAGAATTTTATGACACCTGTATTTTTGCATACATATTAATTTTAACTCATACATATTAATTTTAACTTTATTTATCTGATATGTATTACATTTAGATGAAGATTCCAAATAGTTTGGGATGAATATTAAGAAGATATATGAAGAAGATATTAGACGGAATGACATAACTGGATGTTTATTGAAAGACTTAGGAGACATGATATAGAATAAACTCAATTAATTTAGCCTTTGGTAATAAGAAAATCTATTTGAATCACCGAATTTTCTTGCAACTAAATGTGATCGTTATAGATTTATTCAAATACTATAGGAATAGTACCAATTGAGAAGAAACTAGTATACAGAACCTAGACACAGGTATAGATAGAACCTAAATACTGGTTAGATATAACCTAGACACTGGTATACATTGTTTCAGAAATTGGTCTTTTCTGAAAATTGGTAATCTATTTTTACTCACTATATACATATGAATGAAGTTGTGATAATGCCCCATTCTTTGTTCTTCAAAACTTAACATTAATTAATTAAATACATTCCATGAAATTTTTGTTCCTTTATTAAGGAGATTTTTGTCATGTTTAATTGCCTTCAGATTATAATAAAATGTGTACGTTTCATTTGGAGTGAAGATTTTTGTTTATGTTTCGTTGTTTTCACCTTAAAATAACGTGAAAACTACTCCAGGGCTCACTGATTTATTTTTATTTCACTAAGTTTGATATTTCTTCATTTTTGATTGTTCCAAATATTTAAACACAGATAAGAGCCGAAAGGCAAGTTTGCAAATATTGAGATACATAAAACACATAGTGCAGCTCGTAAAAACGGCCTGTAAAGTCAACACATAAAATACAGGGTAAAGTGTTAAATATGATTATTCCTCTTTACAATGTAGACTCTCAAAGTGCCCTACACCCACTCCACCAAATATATGAACACGCTTGAGGAGATTTATCGAGACTTTCGTCAATTCTTGCGTTGTGATTCTATTGATCACATACTGGAGATCATTCTCTTGCGTTCTTCTGTTATTTGTATACAAGTAAAAGTCACAAGTGGACAGATCAAGTGACCGAGGAGACAACAGGCTTTTGTTTATCATTTGTCTTCAGGTGTGAATAGCTCATGCTCTCGGAACACTCTTAACCTGATCTGAAGTAAGTTGCACTGTCCTGCTGAAAATTAATATAATTGAAGGTTTTCTTCTGGAAAGTTGGAAGAAAACTCCTCTCGTATTCATAAATCAAATTTGCAGTTCACTATCGTCTCAAGTAATATAGGTTCCAAATATACAGGGATTTTATTGCCAAAAACTTAATACACGAATATAAATAAATAATTTAAAGAAATGCAATATTCCATAATATTTCAACGGGACACGTTTATATGACGCACTCAGCACAACTGTATCAATGATATTTAATATTTTACAACGAAATTAAAGTGATTGCAGTGATTTTTCAAGATATTACGATTTTTATAAAATAGTTTTATAAAAACTCAGATTATCAAATATAAAAAATTCCTACATTTTATGTCAATTTTGCTCTGAGTTAATGTGTAAGTACTAAATTTTTTTATTTCTTAAAATAAAAAGAATAAAATGTGTATTCTTCAAAATTTGGTATAATTGTGTTCTTACGTTTCACTATATTTACTATTTAAGCAGAAATATTTTTCCTTTATAAAATAGGGTTGTGATCTTTTCCCAGTGTGTTTTAAGCATTATCTAAAGTTTTCAGTTCAAGAATTACAATAATTTAGTACTGTCCAACAAAAAAATTAAGAATACTTTCCAATTTTTTTATTTCCAAGGTCAATATAGAAAACATTATTTTATAAATTCAACAGAATTATGTGTTTATAAAACATATTCTATCCATGCAAGTTACTGAAAAATGGAGTGGGCTTCTTAAAATGCATTAGAAAAAGCGAATATATATTTCAGAATACAAGAAAATAAAAAATACTTTGTTGATTATCTTTAATGAATGCACACTTTAATAAGGAAGAAACCATACTAACAAGATCCACCAAAGTCTTAAATTAAAAATTCAATAAGTATTTTTTATCAATAAAAAAAAGACACTGTTTGCAAATAGCCTAAACGTAAATTGCTAAAAATACTATTTTTTTTTTTAATTTTATTTTTCTTTGGTCATTTTAAGTACATGACTGAGATTTATTGTTAAATTTATTTTATAAAAATGAAATGTTATTTGCAGTCTTCACGAATATAAGCATTTACCATCACTGTTTGTTCTTTCCCAGTGCAGCAATCACTAAGAATCGTAAGACAAACACTGATTATTCTCATATAAAACAACAATTTTATTAAGTATTATAATATTTCTAAGTATTTCTGTATTATTAGAAATTGTCAGCTTCTTTTAAAGTTGACATAGAGACTGATTTAGTAACCAGAGTAACCGGTTCAAAAAGCATGCATATCTTAAAAAAATAAAATGGATTTTAATTCATGTGTCCATTTTATTGCAATACAAAGACTTTAATAAAAGATTGCTGTAGTGAAAATTTAGATGAGACTCATAATAATATTTTTCACTTGTACTTCAGTATATATAGAACTAGAATTCAGATCTTGTCTTTGTGAATATATATGTATATTACGGTTAAAGTATATAATACAGTTATTTTATAGAATACCTAGTTATTCCATGAAATAGCTGATCGTGTTCGTTAAAATATAAAACTCTCTTGTATTACATGGTTTAACTAGTTATTTCATAGAATTACGGTCTGCAGCCCGTTAAAAAAAAATAATCTATATCATATATCTCGCTTTTAGTATGAGGTACATTTACGTTTCGTTTAACAACATGGAAAGTAGCGGCAAAAAAAAAAAAAAAAAAAAAAAAAAAAAAAAAAAAAAACGTTAATTTTGAATTCAAATAAAAATAATTTTTTGAAGGACGGCAAAAATACCAAAGCATAAATCAATGAGAATTTTAGTAATCCTTGTTGTAGCAAATGATTTTAGGGTATGGTGCGCTTCCATAAATACCATTTATACGCTGCGTAAATTAGATAAAGTGCTTCTTTTTCAATTTAATTGTCTGTCATTAGTTTATTTATAGAATACCTAGTTATTTCATAGAATAACTAGGTATTCTATGTAATAACTGCATTATATACTTATAAAGCTAGGAATAAGATAATAAAAGTAAAAGAAAAGGCATCAGAATCAAACTTAAAATTCACCCCCGCTCGTGGAAGATAAACATTGTTACATAAGAGAGAGCGAGGTGTTAAAAAGCACGCACTTCACCAAGTACCGTCACATAAGCGTGAAACACATTTCAAACCTACCTCCACACACCTTACCTAGTCACAAGTGGTAATTCAAGCCCCTTGGCTTCGGCCGCCACACCGAAGCTTTCGGTAACAACCGAGACAGGAAAAGAAAAGTGAAACAAAGGTAAATATAACTTCTTCATTTTTTTTTCCTATGTAACTGTCAACTTTCCCCAATCTAAAATACAACCACTAACTCACCGGTTTCAATCACTAAACAAACGAGTGCATTAACCAAAGAAGCAAAAGCTTCCCTACCCGAAAATATAATCAGCGGGGTAAAAAAAAAAATCACAGCAAAACAAGAGGGTTTAATGCACGTGGTAAAGTAGGAATTTGTGGTCGTTTGTGAAAAGGCGACGAGGTGATGGTGCAGGGAGGGGGATGATCTTTGTCTTTGGGGTAAGCAGACAAACAGATTATGGAAAGGGGAGGAGGTGAGGTCAGTCACTCGTCTTGTATTTTAGTGGCGGTACGTGTATATATTTGAGATCCTTCCTTCATCTTCCTGAGCCAAAGACGTGACATTCTACTCCCACACCGTAGTTTCGGATAGAAAGGGACAATCATGTTCTGACTTGCTGCAAGGGCAGATCTAATAATTTAGATGAAGTATCCCATTTTAATCTTTTTTTTAGTAGAATTACAAATTATACATGTATGATTGATTACAGCAAGTAATTTAACAGGAAATTCACAAGTATTGCTTTTGCCACTATTATTTACTTGCATTGAGCTTATTCCATCAATAATAATTTCTATTCTCGATTAATCAATCTCAATTTTGATTATTTAATTTTTTTTATTCTTGTTACCCATTAGGGCTTTGTGTATTAATATATCATTAGAACTACCTTATAAGTTATTCAATATTATCTGACATTTCTAAAAATTAAGCTGAAGGCATCTTTAAGTCTCTTCTGAAAAAAAAGTAGCGTGTCCATTAGCCTAGATATAACTTATCAGATCCTGAATAAGATTTCGTAGAAGGACAAGGTTAAATTCACTGAACAATATTTCTTTCATATTTATCTATATAAGAAGATCCATAATCCATATATATATATATATATATATATATATATATATATATATATATATATATATATATATATATATATATATATATTAATACACAAATATATAAATATGCATTACATTTGTATGTGGATAGCGAACTTTATGATCATGATGGTGGCTTCTGGTGATGTGTTTGTACCAACCTGAGGATGACACAGATATCGGAATTCGACAGGTAATTGTCATGGGTTTAAATTATTTCTTTCTAAGCAACAGCAACAATGGAAGAAAAAGTGATTTTAAACCGTTAGTCCTAATGACATATAAAAGATAATAATCATATTAAAAAGTGATTAAAATATTTAAAAATATATAAAAGAAATTTGAATGAGATGGGCAGGGCATGTAGTAAGAATGAGCCCAGAACGAACAGCATTAAAAGTTTTTAATGTAACCCCCTCTAATAAAAGACCAAGAAGAAGGCCCAAAAAGGGATGGAAAGACTGTGTGGAGGAGGAATTTGCCATCCTAAAAGTAAAGAACTGGAGATCAATTGCTGGGAGAAAGGCAGATTGGGAAAAGCTTCCGAGGAAAGCCCAGGCACACAAAGGGCTGTCGTGCCAATGCTGATGATGATAAAAGAACTTTAGAAAAATATATTATAAGAAATAATATGAAATCTCTGAAATTTTATACATAATTATATAAAATAACGCATTCAATATTTTTCAAATTGATGTTTGTAATTAAAATTCTATTTTATATTTATTTCAGAGGCTAATGTTTTTAACCAAAATTCTACAAGACTTGAAATGCAGAAATATTATCTTTTCAGAATTCAGCAAACAATTATGAAATGTGTAATATTATTTTTTGAAACAATAATGTAAAAATTTCAAACATTTTGTGATTTTTTAGATAATAAAGTTAAGATATAAATTATGATGAAAAGTTTAAGAATTTTTTTTTTGAAAAATATTCATTTTACTACGCTACATCAGAATTATGAGAAAAGTATATCATGAGATGATTATTTAACTATAACTTTCTAAAAATTAGAATTCAGTAATTTTTAAGAAAACGGAAGCAATAAAATATTAAAATAATATTCTAATCTCATCGAAAATTATATGAGTTAAATCCTTGCTTCCTGACTTTATAATCTCTACTAAGCTTGTTAATCTAAGTAAAGCCACGCACTTACTTTTTTTTTAATCTGAGCACTTTTTTAGTCACAAAAATTGAATGCATTAAAACAATTTTTTAAAGCAAGTTATTATAAAAGCAAAACTAAATTATTAAATTAATAAACCAAACTAAAAATTTAAATGTACATAATATACATGATTTAAAAAATCTATGTCTCCATTATATAGATAAAATTTTATTGCTTGCATTTTATTATGCATTACAATGATGAGAGTATTAAAATTTCTTCGATATGAATCGAAATTATAATGAATCTTTAGAAATTCGATATTCTCATTGATTTGATTCAATATAAATGATTAATTAAGACGATATTGGTATTTAACTTTAAAAATTGATGTTTTAAAGTGAATCTAGTAAGATAAAAATTTGTACGACATAGTTTTAAAAAAGTATATAATGAATTCCACAATTTATGAAATGTAAGCATACACATAAACGTAAATCTGTTTACAAGTTTTTTATTTCATTGAGGAATTGGACTTATTTTATTTTTAAATAGAAATACATTATGAAAGTAACTGCAAATTTAAATGCAAATTAAATTCATTTAAAGATACAACCCCATAAAAACTGATTAAGAATTTACTTAAATTTTGCGAGAATAATTGATTTCAAAATTCTTGGCCTTCATGCAATAAAAGATTATGACATTAGATTAAATTTTTATTAAAAAATTCTAATTTTAAATTAAAGTATTAAAGACGCGTGTAGCATAATTCAAGTTAATTAAAATCCTTAAATATGTTTTTAATGAAAAATATATTCAAAATTTAACACAAAAATATATTATTTAATATTTATAATAAGAATGTAATCAAATAAAAAAGAATTTTTTATTTTAAATTAAATGTAGTTTTGTATTATAAAAATGTATAATTTTAATATTTTTAAGAAAGGTTTTATTGGAGGGAAATTCACAAAAAAACTATTTTTTTCGATAATTTTATTAGATGTCAGAAATTAATAATTTATTTAAAAAGAAAATATAAGAACCAAATATTTCAAAGAAATACCCTATTAACTATTTTCAGAGTTCAGTGTTAGAGCACCAATTATATATTTTGAGTGCAGTGTTAACACAAAATGTATGAAAAAATGGATGATGGGTTATATTAAAATCATTTAATTTGAACAATTTATCCATTAAATTCAATTCCAAAAAAAGTTCACTTAATTAATTTATTTTAGGTTTTTCAACAAAATTCGTAGCATGTAATTTTATTGATGGTTTAAAGTGTAAAATTTTTTATCGTGAAAAATTAGTATAAGTCCTCTTTAAGCGTTCAAAAACAGAAAATGTAGTTTTTAGCTGATTTACAATATTTATTTATTCAATAACTTACAATTTCTTCTATATTATTAATTCAATGTTTCCAGGTATATAAAGGAGGAATAATACTAAATAAATTGATGATTTCCTATGTATTAAATTGGGGAAAAAGAAATCCATTATTTTTACGGAAATTTTATGTAACTTCTTTTGGATTCACTTTGTAAAAAGGTTTAAAACAATTTTCATGTAGATTTTTAGGTCTTGCGCGTTACGACTGCTGACATGCGGTTAACTTCGATCATTTTTGATATTTTATAGACATTTTCGACGATGCTGTATCCACATGCGAGG
>JAPDSC010043340.1:0-22819 GCA_026290005.1 Latrodectus geometricus
TTCATGTATGAAAGTTATTGGGTTCTTTCCCAGTTACCTATGAAGTAAGAGAGATAGGAAACAACATGGATTTTTTTTGGTTTCCTACCTAGCGACGCATGAATATAGTCTTCTATCTATAAAAAGGCATCCTCAAAAGATAAAAATAGCAGTTATATACCACTTGTGAAAATACTTCGAACAAATGTTTCCTACCAAAATTTGTCTAAAAAAGTGTATTCAATATTAACAAATCTATTAGTGTTAATAAAACTTAATATTTTACACAAGGATTTTCAATTATGTGTAAAATATTACTAATTGATCACAGTTAACATCAATTAAGTTTTTTTATTTTTCTTGGAATTTTTAAACTGGTAATGAACTAAGTTTGCTATGGCAATATAAAACCAAAATTTAAATAATTTATAATTATTTTAAGAAAATATTTAAGTTTTGTTTTTTACGTCAAGTTAGATTTGAAATCTTAAATATGATATATTTTTCAAATAAGAATATATCCATATTTAAATTATTCATTAACATGTGGATGTTTAATTGATTATTAAGTAAATAAACTAATATGCTAATAATGAAACTTAATGTATAAGATTATGATGATATACTTTATAACTTTTATAGAAAATATGCATTATATCCACGGACTTAATTATTGATAGATTTTAAAGTGGGTTATTTTTAGGAAAGTTTCGAGCAGTAAAATGAATAAAGAATAATGATTTTTTTAAATTCATTAATTAAGATTTTTCTATGAATAATTATACGGTATTTTCATTTCTATCATCTGACCATCTCATTAATTATAAAAGAAATATGTTAAAATTACGTCCAAGTTACTTAACAGTTTGTACCTCGTTTTCACTAAATATGTTAACATACTAAAATACTTTCATTCATAATATTTTAATCAATTATCAACCAAAAAATGTTACATAATTTTGTTGATATAATATTTTTGACAGTGTTGGTACCAGATGTTGCTTCATAAAACTAAGCAACCTCCCTAAATTCATAATAAGACTAACATGTCTCAATCTTTTGTCTAGTACATATTCCAAGAATTTGTTTAGTCGTTAACAGTTTTGAAAAAATAATAAACATACTCATGTCTGTTAATTAACTAATGGTTTTCTTTTAAGTACAACAATTTGGAAAATATGTTATGTGATAGCCTGTTAGGTTCATTTAATTAAATTAAGTATATGAGGGATTGTTCATTATAATAGATATGGTTATTAATACAATTAACTGTTTAATAGTTTTATGTATTTAGTTATTTTAAAAATGTATGCAATCAGGTAGGAAGATTACCACCCAAGTTACTTTGTCAGTGATAATATTGATATGATTACTATCAAAGTAATTCTAAGAATCTTCTTTTTTTAAAAAAATATTTAAGTAATAATTTGAAACCGGCATGAATTTTCTTATTACTAAATAAATTATAAATATTGCTTAAAAATTATTTTTTAAATATTTGTTTCTATATAGACAGTTTTATTTTATGTATAAAATAACTATTGGTTAATAAGAGCAATTTTTTTAAAATATGAATGAAGCAACTTTATTGTATGAACGTGATAAATGATTATATGAAGCTGCACGTTTTTTTTAACTTTTGTATTAAATATAACAAGATAAAATTATTTTTAAACATTACTGTGTATTATTTTAATATCACGTGAATATAATTTGTATCTCCTTAAAAATAAATTTAAGGTTATAAACGTTTGTTCAGTTTATTGGATTAATGTTTAGAATCATTAAAAGAAGACATATTTATCAGTTTCACATGATTCTCAGTTATATAGATTTTTGAAAACAAAACATTAAATCGTTAATTTTTGTTTATTTAAATGAAAAAATTAATACAATACAAAAATCATAAACAAATAACTTATGCGGGACATGTTCTATGGAAAAGGTACACAAAGATTATTGTTTCACTGAAAACATTTCGGTAGTTATTCTTAACATATTTTCCAGATAACTTCAAACAATAATAAAAAAAAATGTTAGCAAAATTATTCAAAATTTATAAGGAATATTTATTTAATGAATGTGTATTATTTGCATTGTATTTTTGTAAAATTCAACTGTTTTTTAAATCTTAATTCAAAGTATTAATCAAATTTTGGAAATATGATTTATACTAAATCTCTAAAACATTTTACAACAATGCGCACCAATTAAATCTAACATTTAGTTTGTAATTGAACATTGTTTATTTAAATAAATTATTTTTAAATATACCAAATTAAAAAATATATATATATCAACCTTGATTTTTCGTGCATCATACATTCATTTCTATCTGGATTTCTTTTAGGAATTTGAAATTTCAGAGAATTTATATTATACATCAAGAAAATCTTGTAAAAATGCTAGCGCAAAAAAAATCGATTGATAAAAATTGCAAAAACATTTTTAAATTGTATGACGCCAAATTTGAAAAATGCTCTAAGTTTACGATCTGATAAGAAGTGTGATGTGAAAAACAGCGATTAAACTTTGGTTAATGAAATTTTTGCACCAACATTAGTTTAAACTTTTTTTTAAAAATTATGATATATTAAACAAATGAAGTATTCAGGGAATGGATTGGGTAAGTCGTCGCTGTTAATTGCTCCCCTCGTTCAATGGATATCAAAAACTCATACTTTTTGGACACACTAGATAATAACTAAAAATGTCTACAGAAGCACAAACAAATCTTATATCACATACTGCTTTATATATACAAACAATTCAAACCATTTTGACCACAATCTTCACTTGACATTTTTTATAATTTCAATATCACTCTTTTCACTTGACAAATATAGACGAGCTGCCGGAAATGGTTGAAAAATAACTGCCTGCAAATCGAAACACAATGTTTAAGGTCATATGCATAAATTCCAATAAAAACGTCTCCTCTTAACGATTTTGACAGAGGTCTAAGCTGTGTTGACCTAAGATAAAGCAAAAATCAAATTTGAAACGATACTGCTTGTCAGATGTTCTGAGGCATCCTGAATATTTATTCAAAGTAGATAAATAATTGAATGACCAACAGCAGATCGCAAGAAATATAACATGCAATATAACATGCATAAATATAACATCACAATATGTCAGAGGTTGTAACACTAGGGAAAAGAAGATACGAGTTACAAAATATCTCCTTTGAGAACTGAATACAATTGAAACAGTGTAAGGGTATTTAAGAGCAAAATTCAGCACTACCTTTAAACTTTACTGTCTATACCTTACTGGAAAGAAGGGGAACCTCCGTAATGATGTTTCATTAATATTATGAGAATCCCCAAATATGCATAAATATTTGCGAAAGGACACTAATGGATGACGAGCTTTGCAATTTTGTAGATACTTATTTCGAATCTTCGGTACATCGTAGTCAGATTCCTAATAACGTCTCTTAGATCAATAGTTATTTTAAAAATTAATAAAAATATTTTCTTGTATATAATTAATATTCAACATGTTACTTGATATAAATCTTTGTAGCCAGTTAATTTTATAAACGTCTATATAGTACTTTTTTTTTACTTCGTATGGCTGTTCTTCGCAAGGAAGTATTGTTAACAGAATTTTTATGATAAATTATGTTAAAAGTTGGTAAACGTATTGGAATTTTTTTCATTACAGCATGAGATTGCTAATAATTTCAAAACCTATTTCAAATCCAATAGTTCTTAAATGTGAGCAACACTTTACACATAAAGATTTATATTACAAATAATTTATGAACATTTTCTAAATGATTCGTGTTACTGGAACAGTTAATTTCAAAATTAATGTAAAATAAAACATAAAAAATACAAAATGTTAATTGAATTTTTTTATATTCTATTTTTTTAATTTCAAATGTGTACAAATATTTTTGTAAATTTTATATTCAGTATAATGAAAATTTAAAACTCTTAATGTTTTTCTAATTGTTCTTTTATGATAAATACTCTGTGCTAATTGTATTTTTGCAATAATTATAAGCTAAATACGTTACACAATTGTTTCAGGGGTAATATTACTAAAATGAAAGCAAAAAGTTAATGTTTATCTCACAGAAGTGTTTAATCATTTTCATATATTTAATTGCTTATATTATTTTTATTTCTAATGACTGGCTGCTCCTCCTTTCAGACCTCAAGGGGCGGAATTGATGACAACTTATACAGTGGAGCATTCAGCGAATGTGACATTGTTGTGCCAATATTTTGTGTGTCTTCATAATTTAAAAACATGAGACCTTCAGATTTGGCCTACCAACTCCAGGGTTATCATCTCACATAAAGGACATTGTGACTATGACATATTTTACATAACCCAGCCACAATCAGTGAATATGGCGAATTTTCGGTCGGTTTGACATTCGAACTCTTCATGTTTGGATAAACGAAAAGAACACCGCAACTCATTAAAAAACAGTAGTCTTATGTATAGTAATACATGTGTTGAAAAATAAAATTTGTGTAATTAAAGAAATTTTAGAGATATGTAAAATATATTTATGTTAAAATGAATATAAATATTTTAATAACAATTTTTAATAATCATTCTTTATTTATCGATATAATAGAATAATAGAAGATATTATTAATATTTTCTATTATATCGTCGTTATCAATATTATAATATAAATTAATCTGCTAAAGTTTCATGCATTTCATGATAAAATAGTTGATTTTAAATGTATTAATATTTGACATAATATAAATAATAAGAAAAAATGCATTTTATTAATTTAGCTATTAAAATTATTTTTATTATATATATTTATTAAAATATTAATATATTAATAAAATTTAGGCAGGAATATTATGAAACCAATTATAAATTTATATAGAATATTAGAATTTGCTTAGAACATTTAGAATATGTATTTCATCTTTCATGAAATTAAGAGTGATTGAAATTACTTATAAATATTCATCCGAAGAATTATAATATTTAGTTCCAGTTTATTTGGGCTCCACAACACTCAAATAGTATTTTTATTGAATGTTAGAGAGTTTGGTTGCTAGAAATAGTCTTTCTTGAATATATAATGGACACATTCTTGTATTGCTATATTTGTTGAATTTTATAACAGCTAAGTTAAATATTTGTTGAAGAAGTATTTGAATATTAATTGTTATTTATATTTACTTAAAGTTTTAAGCATTTACCTAACATTCAGGGAATATTTATCAATTAGCTATAAAGTGAATTTAATTACCTTATTAATATTATGTATAAATGTTTCTATAGATACGAGTGTTAAACTTATGTCTTAAACGCAGATAATAGTTTTATGTATCAACAATAATCGTTTTTAAAAATAAACTTGTTTATAATAGGAGTAGAGGTATATCTAAATTTTTTTTAAACTAAGCATATTTTTTTAATTTAATTGCAAAATATTTAATAAATTCAATATGAATAAAAACATGTTTTGGAAATATTTATATATTCATAAAAAAACATTCGTGTACCCAAAATATTTGGATGTAATTGACTTTGTTTTTCCGTAATTATAAAGAAAACATAATTAAGGTTTTATATAAGAAAGAAATATTTTCAAAAATTTTTATGGATATTTATGTTATTCGGAATTGAAGAAATATAATGCAATTATATTTTATTACGAATTCCCTTAAATGAAAAACTAAAGGGAATTTAATTTATTTTATCTTTTCAACTTTCATATTGTTTTGTCTAAAATATTTTATTCAAACTAAGCCAAATGAATTTTTTTGAAAAATAAATTTGTCAAATTTAATAAAACTGTTACTTAATTCAATTTTAGCAAGTTATCTAATAGTTGAACACTTGTCTGAATAGAATTTTAGCAGGCAATACATCATAGAATTATAAAGTTCAATATTTAAATTAATATATAATTTAACGTTAATATATAAGGCTAGAATGTAAAAATCAAATTATTTTTTATTGTCAATTAAATAATAAATAGATTCAGGTATTATTTCATTATTCGAAGATTGTGTAGTGATAAATAACGCATAGAATCAATTTAATACATTGTTCAGATAAAACATTTATTTATTCAACGAAAATAGATATTTATAGGGTTTTTATAAAGAATAATTTAATTTATACTATTTATTGTATTTTTAAACATAATGTGAAATCAGTATATATGTACTTCCTCAAAAGGCTAAGTGTGTTACATTTTGCAAGTTAACTTGTAATCTGTACTCCAAATTCAAATATATAATAATAAATGGTCATAATAAAAAAAAGACCAAATTTTATTTTATACATGAATTAAAAGAATTTTAGATTTATTATGTTATCATAATTTTAATTCACAAAATTTTAAGACATCTCGTTATTTTATATAAAGTAATCTACTTTAAGGGTGAAATAATTAAACTTTTAATGAGAAAAGTATCCGTTCTTACACGTTTTTAAGAACATTTTTCCAATAGAAATTAATACATAAATCATAATTGGTCTATCAAAAAAACTTATTAGAAATATAAATGTATAATTTTAGTTGTTGTTTCTAGTACCCAGATGAAGGAGTTTTACTTTCTCAGAAGTTAAACAATTGGTGTAAAGCATGGCATCTTCATGTGGTCCTTCAGTAGTAGTGCCATCATGATCTGAAAAGTATTTTACCTTTCACAATTTAGAATCATGGATCAGGCAGGAAAAAAGTTATGCTAGGAACACCTTAAGTAACATTTTTTATAGAATTGTGAACGTGACATATTTTGTGTGTTTAGCAGCCGTAAATGAATAAAATAAATCTTTGAATGGCTTGGGATTCGAACTAAAGCTTTTCACATCTAAGGAAAATTTCCCCTGGCAAACTTTGTCACTGGATGTATAATTATAATTTGATAATTTTCATTATTCACTCTACTGTTACTTTTTTCAATAAGGGTAATGTCACTATGAATGGCATAACTGAATCCCAGTAATTTCAAATTTATACGAATATTTATATCCAAACACTATTTAGAAATCCATTAACTAGTAGCAAAAAAGGTCAAATCAGCAACTGTTAATCTATTACATATCTCTAAGTTTAAAATTTTCAGACTGCTTTATTATTATTCGCTTATAATGTAATGCGATATTAATGTACTTTATTATTATTTAAGAAACAAAATGCATCATTTATTTTATTATTACAATTTAATTTTGTATACAATATATTTGAATCATGTTTTAAAATTTAATAAATTATGTTTTCGTTTGGCTGGCATTTCTCATTACTATACATGTAATAAGTAATTAATTTCAAATCGTATACAGATAGTCCGAGCGCTATTATTGTGGACAGCCTTATACTGCGTAAACTAACTGATAAAGGTATATTAGATCCAATAGAAACTTTAAGGTTCACAGAAATTAACAATTATGATATCTTTGGTAGATATTTTAAATATTAAATAATAAATAAAGTATATCTTTAGAGATTTATTTATTGCTATTTTATTGATATCTGGTACTTTTTTATCATCAGGTCAAAAGTTCATAAAGCTTACCTGGTTTATAATGCATGATCAATCTTTGCATTTGGAAGACTAATTAGAAAGGGAACTAATGGAATTAAAGAATGGAAACTGTCAGAGTGACACCCAAGCTAGGAATCAAGCTCACGAACAATCGTGAAAAATTTGAGAATATATATATATTATATAATTGATAATATATATATATATATATATATATTCATTGTAAACAATAAATATTAAACATTTAACCAATAAAATGTGTATTTTCAAATGATAGCCTTTCTAAGAAATGCTTATTATGGTATAAGAATGTTAACAAGTTCATCAGATGCATATTGAAATGATCATTGAGAATTACAGTTTTTACTTTATTCTCTGATATATATATCAAATAATAATTTTAATAACTATATTTGTCATTCTTAACTTATAATTATCCAATTAATTAGAACAAAGTAAATGACAGGTAATCAATTCATACGAAATGAGGTATCGGTATCTATTGGATTTGTTGAGAATAATTATGAATTTAGAAAAATGTTTATATTGAATTGCTTACCGCGGTAGTAATTATGGGAAAAAACCAAAAACAGATTTATTAATATTACTATAATCATCATAAAAATAATATCAATATGAATCTTTATATATATATATATATATATATATATATATTAAAACTTGAATTAGTTTTAAAGTCAAAGTTAAAACATATTAAACCATGTAAAAACAGATACTTTTAAATCAGACCTTGAATTAATTTTAAAGTCGCATTAAAAAGTAAGTCGAGATTTTAAAATATAAATCAACTAAATGTAAAATGTTTCATTTTCCTAATTTTAAAACTTATTTATGCACACACGATAATTGTAATTTTGAATAATTCCCTTATTAGCATATGCTTCATTTGATGAAATAATTTCAATGATTAATTATGTATATCAAAAACATTATTATATATTAGTGTAAAAGCAATGGAAGTAATCAGTATCGTGAATAAAACTTCAAAAAAAGATATTTTTATTTCATACAATTTAGTTTTAATCGGTAAATACTTCTGTAAAATCACACATATTAAATTATATATATATATATAATATAAAACAGTAAATACAATGTATAGAAAATAGAAAGCAAATATTATAGGCAATCAAAGCAGCGCAAAGGCAGCTATTGAGAGAAATGCCTATATAAATTAAGTAAGATGTAATTAGAAGATTAAGATAAAACAAAAAATAACTATACAATTTAATATCATTTAGACAAAATCAAGAAAAACAATAAAATATGAATAGGGAAAAAGCATAGGTACTACGTCTTTATCATGAGATAGAGGGTCAACAATGCAAATAAGACACTCTTTTCTGATAGCACTAAAGACAAAGGTCTAAAAATATTCGCGCTATTTCTGCGAACAGTGTCTGCATAAGAAAAAAAAAAACAACTATATCAAAATTGAAATAAATGGAATCAAAGTAAAACATTGAAAAATAAGCAAAGCAATGCAATGAGAAATATATATCAAAGGTAGAAGAATATATATTAAATACAGAATAATATTGTTGCCAAAAGTAATAAAAAATTTTATTAAATAAAAATAGGTGTCTTCAGGATTCTTGTTTTTGGGAATTTATCCAAAAGAGTTTCCCTTATTAAAATCAACATTTCTTACAATAACAGTCAATTCTTAGATTTATTTATAAAAACATTGAAAATTCAACTACATTTATAGACATTTTTAATAAAGAAAGTCAATTTAAAGTTAATAAACATATATATTGGATATCCAACATTTCTTTAATAATATATAGAAATGTAGTATTTAATGAATTAAAACGTATATACCATATTCGTAATAATCTAAAATTTATCAATAAACTAGTTAATTGCTTATTTAATCAACTTAAAAATAATGATTTTCCTTTTGATTTTATTTTAAAATAGGTAAGAGATAGGGATCACTTGTAAGATTTTATAACTACATAAAAGCCACCCAAGCATTGAAGTTATTACAAGAATCCTGAAAACACCTATTTTCGGTTTCATTAAACTTCAAATATAAAAAATTATGAACTACTTTAAACTTTTAATTTAACTCATAAAATTTTTCTTATTACTTTTGGCAACCATATTCTTGTGTATTTAATATATATTCTTCTGTATTGTCACTACTCTGTCTAGTAATCAGCGTGCTTGACTGCGGATATGGAGGTCTGGTTCCGAATTCCGATTCGGGCATGGATATGCTCTCTCTCCTGTCTTTGTCCCCTTCATGTATGAATGAAGTGTGAATTGTTGCCTACCCTATAAACGGGTTACTATGGCATGTGTATTTATTTACATAAAAAATCATCTCCATTTATCCTTTTCAATGTGAACTATAAGCATATTAGCACAGAGCTCCAAAATTGTCCGTCATAACCATACCTCCTTCTGTATTTGATATTTATTTCTCATTTTATAGTTTTTCCTATTATCCATTGTAGTGCATTGATTATTTTCACACACACAATGCATTACTTTGATTCCATTTATTTAAATTTTGTATAGCTATATATTCTTATACAGACACTCTTCGGGGGAATAATACGAATAATTTTAGACCTTTATCTTTCATGCTAGTTAGAAAAGAGTGCCTTATTTGCATAGTTGACCATCTTCCTTCTGATGGAAACGTGGTCCCTATGCCTTTTCCCTATTTATACTATATTATATTGTTTTTCTTGATTTTGTCTACTGATTATTAAATATTGTGTATAGTTTTTTCTTTGGTTTCTCTTAATATAATTACATTTTAGTTAATAAATATGTATATTTATATATATGTACTTACATTGTATTACGCTGCTGGCTGAACACCGTAAATCCAACACCCTGAACGAATAAGCAAATAACATGACATTTACAATATGCATTAGCAGAGGTGAGACATGCAAATGATTAGAATTTCAGCATAGATGCACATCACGCGTACCTGTGGAGCCACATCAAAGCGCTATTTAAGACTTGGAGATTTCATTGATTTAAAGTGACAGTTGCGATTTTTTTAACTATCAATTATGCCTTGTCAATATATTATGTACAAAATAATTCTTTTTGTGATATATCTGGTCTTTCTTGGTGTTGCAATTTGGTTGTCTTAAAGTGTGTAAGCCCAGCCACAAATGTAAGTAAATCCCATTGTCCTGACATATTCCAGTCATATTCTATGTCGCATACAAATTTACCAGGAATCATGATTTTTATCTCATGTCATTTTCATGGCAATTGATGATATGCATGTTGGTTTATTCTGTTCTTTTATAACTTAAATATACTTATGTCTGTGAGTGCATCGATAGTATTTCATCTTAAATCATACTGTTTTAGGATAAATACTTTGAGAAAAATAATCTAGTTCATGTTTTTACACATTTATGTAATTCGTATTACATATATACATGCATATACATATAATATAATATATAATGTGTATGTGCGTTTGTGCGTATTAGTACGCAAAATTAGATTTTAGAAGTTGTTATGAACTGAAACAAATTGCTTTAAAATTAAAATTCAGTGATTGTCCTCACAACCCCTTCCTTGTGATGTCATTTTTTTAAATATTATCATAACTATTTGTTTTATGTATTTATTTGAAATTCTGATAGTTATACATAAGATTTATCTAGTAAATTACTTTTAAGTAAAGCAGATAATAAAAAGTTGATCTAAAAGCTAATAAAAAGTCAAAGTAAAGTACAATCTAACACAGTTTTTTTCACTCAACGTAATCTCAGTTTTTAATAATGTTAATTAGGTATTGCCCCACCATTCCTCTAAGATATAATGCAACTTAGCTTTTCATTGGGATATTATTATAACGTATTTTGTCCCAAATATTGTCGTCTAATTTTTTTATCAAATTATTTCTAAAAACACATCAACTGCTTTAAAAACAAAGGCATGATAATATGCTAAGTAAATCTAAATTTTCGAATCTCAATATTCTGAAATATTTGAATAAAAGTTATTCGAATTTACATAGTATAATCAGAAAATATGATTTCAACTTTATAAGTTTAACGTATATTTGTACTCTTGCTTTTTAAATTGGAAAAATAAAATAATTTAATTTGCTTAAGTCTAAAATATATAAACTCAATATTAGTTCTTAAGCTTATTTCGCAGATAAATTAGTCTTTGTCGTGACAGTTTAATTACCTTTTTCAAGCCCTCATGTCAAAACTAAATTACTATAAGCATTTAAAAGGAAATTAATATATGTGAAACAAATCTTTAACTAATGATAATTCTAAAACTTACATTTAGAATTTTCAGATCTGGTACTTTTCTTAATTACAAATAGAATTAAATCTGAGAAAATTAAGTGAACAGAGAAGTTCACAAGCAATAATGGAATTCATCTACACATTAAATTTAACTTTCATAAATTAATTCAAGTTACGAAATCTATTACTTAACTGTTTTGGAGTTTGAAAGAATATTAAAACACTCTCATGAGATGTACAGTTAAATTAACTTGTTTAAATATTTTAATAATACATTATGTTCCCTTTGAAATTTGCCATTTAACTCTAAGCATAATCAAATAAAGGCATGCAATTTCTTTTTAGTTATTTTATTTATTATATTATTATATTTATATTTTATTTATTATAAGTTATTTTATTAGTTATTTTAAAATGAGTATAAGATTTGTTTTCGATATATGGTACTTTCCTTTTAAAATGAGAATGTTCAATTTATTGAATTTTTATAATATATTGCTTATAATAAATTTAAATATTATATTAAAAATATGCGAAAAATAATGAACCGATAAAAACGTTTTTTCGGTTTTAAATTAGCTAAAGTACTTAACAATTTATTCTAGAAAATGTTACGCTTAATAACATGATATTTAAAAGTCCTTATGTGTTTGTGATAAACTAACGCAAAATTATATATTTTTTACGTTTTCAATATTTTATTTCTTGTGACAAGTACAAATTCATTTTATAAAATGAATTTTATGTTATTGTTCTTCGCGTAAATTTCTTAAGATATGTTACGTATAATCTAGTTTATTTTTAGATCATGCTATCATTAAATGTTTTTCAGTTATGATCTAGTGTTCTTAATTGTTCAGATGCTAATTAGAATGAATTATTTAAGTTTGCTTAAAGGAACTATAAACAGCAGTTGGCACATAAACTAGTGAATATATTTATATTAAATTCATTACTTGTTATGTAGGGTTAGAAAATCTCAAAGTATTTCAAAACTAATTTTTAAAATTATCATCAATCAATTTTTGAGATAAAAATTCAATAAAGTAATTATCAATTTAAACACAGTTAAAATTTTTGTACCTGGTAAAGTAAAAAGCTAATATTTGCTTTCTTATTTAAGAAACGGTAACTTAACTCCAAGATGAACGCTTTAGGTAGAACATTTAACCACGAAACGTGCTTTGCATTCCTAGGCAATCACTGAAAAAAACATGTGTGGGCGCAATAGGGTATGGTTCATGGGAGCTGTCATGTCACTTTAATTTATTTCAAGAAATAAAATTTCTAAATATCACTTTTCACGATTTATTTAGCACTATATATTAAATAGTAGTAATATATATTCTTATCATAATTTTGCGTAATTCGCAGAAATTTATTAAAATGCAAACAAGAAATTTCATTTTTATAATAATAAACAATATACAATTTCATGCTGAATTGGACATCCAGTAAGGTATTTCTATTACCATGAAATTTCTAATAAAATCTTAGAATAAAAGTTTTAGTACCAATACTCAAAGATGTCTTTTTTCTTAAAAAATGTACAACTTTGAAAGAGCAAACTGTCTTGTCTACCTGCTAACATTTCGATTGTACTATAACATGAGATAGACATATTTATTATTATACATAAAAAACGACATTTTTCATTTATTTAAAAAAAAAAAAAAAAAAAAAAAAAGCAAAATTGCATATTTTTTTTCGTTATATGTAACGAAATTTAATGGAATATGTTATATAATATATTGTTTAGAAAACTATTTTTCTTTTGGCATTATAAAAAATAGTTCAGTTAATGTATAGATTCTTTGCTTAAATGGCTAATGACATTTTTAAATCTTAGGGTTGTTATTTTTTTAATATAGTAAAATTAATGGTTTATTTTTAATAAAATATAACAAACACTGTTTTTAGTAATATAATATGTTTTTGCTTATAATGAATAAAATGAGATCAATTCGAGTTTCCAATGCTTTTTTATAAATGGATTGAAGATATAAAAGAGCTATTATTTTTTGAAAGAATTTGGAAAACATGTTAAGTTTTGTAAAATTACGATTAAATATAAAGTGATTCCAAGAAATTTTGCTTAATTATTTTAAACATGAGCTTAATAAAAATTCAACACGATAATACAACAACCTGTGAAATAGAAGATTCTATAATTATTTGCCTAACTGCCGTATTAACCCTTTCTTTGACAAGTTATGGCATTTTTAGCTATCAAGACAAGTGGATACGATGTTATAATAAATACTTTCCTAAAAAAATATTACACATCTAAATATTAATTTTAGCCAGACATATATTAAAAAGCGTAAGTAATCGTATGAACTTTGAAAGTGATATAAAAATTAGTGAATAGTAAAAGAATATTTTTTTAAAGTAATGAAAAATAACAATATCTTAACACAGGTCACAGTATTCTCACAGGAATTATTTTCTTTTTAAAATGAATATGAAACAAATTGTTCTAAATTTAATTGTGATGACGTAAATACAAGTTTGCCAAAATAGAATGCAGTCGAGTATTGTCAATTTTCTCCATCTTCGACATAATAGCAAATTAATGTCACCAGATAAGCAATGATTTCTGCTAAAAATGAAAAAAATGCCAAAGGGATTATAGGGCAACTATGCCGAATTACCTTATACCTTAAGACAAATTTTATGTTATAAAATATTTTCAGAAATAAGTTAGATTTCATATGCTTTTTTGTAGATTTCCTTTCTGAGTCAAACAATAGCATTAATTTTGCTTACATAAAAATGTACTACTATATATAGAGTTATACATGACGGGGACTTATTACAAATTGGTAATTATGAAAAATGTATGAATTTATTAATGTTTTAAAATTAATTTTCACTTTCAATGTTAATATTAGTTTGGGGGAAAAGTTATCCATTATTTTTTCGGTAGACGTCTGTAGTGATCGCTATCTCGTGAGGTATCTATCAAACAATTTCAAATTTATGCTCATTGGAAAAGTGACATTTGACGCTAAAATATTCTCTTGCAATTTTTTGTTTGCTTAATTCAGTTATGAGTACAAAGTTTTAAAAATAGAAGACAACAAACAGAAAATTCGATTTATTTTAGTTTTTCTTTTATAATGGCGAAAATGCTAACCAGGTGGCTAAAATTGTGAAAGATGTTTATCGTCCTATATATGACTGTAACAATCAGTTACGCAATATTTTGGTTTCGTCGATTCCGTTTGGGTATTTGGATGCTGAAGATGCACCTCGCATGGATACAACATCATCGAGAATGTCTATAAAATATCAAAATTATCAAACTTGACAGTATGTCAGCAGTCGTAGCTTCTCACAAGACCTAAAAATCTACATGAAAACTGTTTTAAACCTTTTTACAAAGCGAATCTGAAAGAAGTTACAAAATATTCACGTAAAAATAATGGATTTCTTTTCCCACAAACTATTATACTTCTAACAATTAAATTTTTAACATCAAGAAGAATGACCTCATGAACGTCAAAAATCATATGAGAAGAGGTAAAAGTACATATTCAAATATGTATTATGATTAGCGGAAACACTAATCATTTTAGATAGATAAGCGACTCTAGAACATGGCATAAAAATTTTGAGGAATGAATTTTCCATTTAGGAGTCAATTTAATAGTTTAATGTTTTCGTAGATCATCTTGATCGTTCTCTAATGCCTCGGATAAGAATTATAAATGTTTATCAGAATGTGTTGGACTTCGGCATTGGAAAAAGTGTTTCCTATCCATATTGGGGATCATCAGTCATTGATATTACTACCCAAGCGCCCGTAATAGGTTACATTCCTTTCATTTCGACCATCTTTGCCTTAACCAATGTACAGTGGTAAGTACTTTTTCACGGTAATTCCTCGCCGGATCCGCAGTAGATTCATACCACTTTCTGTAAGATGAGCAAATTGAAATATCATTTGAAATGGGTAGTGATTGGAGATAAACCATTTGACTGCTGAGGCAATGTATGTTGAAGTGTCCAAGTTTATCTGCATTGTCCAAAGTCCATCCGCAGGTGGACTTTAGAAGCGGAATGTGGAGAGTGATGATTGTATGTGGAGAGGAGGGTGATAATTCATGTGGGACACCTGATATATTTAAAAATCCATTTATTCTTTCTTTTTGTCATTTATATAAAAAATTAAATTGTAAAAATTCATACTATATTTAAACGATATGCTTTATTTATGTTATTTGCTATTTTTAAGATAACACTACTATTAAGCGTCAATTAAAAATGATTATATGAAACAATCAAATCTATATTAAATATTTAATAGCTATTATTAAAAAATCAAGTAGATTAATATAACGTATATTGTAAAAAAATATGTATTAATAGTGTACTAAAATATACCATTCATAAGCATGAATAAAAAATATAAGAGTTAGGATAAAATACCAAGTAAAATTTCATGTGTTATAGAATGCATATATATCAATACGTCATGCCATTTGGCATTACTTTAATAAACCTAATTTCACTTTATAATAATAATTTAAATTATACTTAACATTTCAGTTATTAATGAAATTGCTTCGAATGAAAATCGTTTTTACTGTCACATTTCCTTTTATATTAATAATAGTTAAATGAAATATGGCATACAATATAACACAAATTCATTAGAAATCTTGAATATGGAGTTTAAGAAACTAGTAATAATAGAGATGAAGTTTTTTAAGAAAATTGTTTCATTTAAAAAAATAATTCCTGCAGAAATGCTTTTTTTCTAAAAAAAGTCATTCTTCATTCTTATTTCATTCTTTGCACATTTTTTATTTTGATAGCATCGGCAACCTCTGGCACTTCATCAAGTTTTTAGGGTGTTGTCACTTTGAACAATGTATACCTTCAGCGCCATTCTTATCTTTCAGTGAGGGATCGTCTTTTCACAGAATAATACAACCTAGATGTAATTTTTTTCTGTTTATAAACTGTGAAAAGAGTTGTCTTTCTGGATGAATTTAAATGTCACCTTCATTGTTTTGATTATAATTAACATAAACTTTTTTTTTCCTTAAAGAAAATATATTCTTTAATTATTGCCATTTGGAAAGAAAGAAATTTAATGTGGTAATATGTATTGTTTTGATTTCTCTTTATTTCAATGAATTAAGGAGTAACGTTTTTCTCAGGAATTTCATTTAATGCTTTGAATTTTAATACAATTCAATTAATAAATGGTATTTATGGCACTTTTTACAAAAAAATTGTGTATCATAGTTTAGTCTACAGATCAAAAGATGACTTTGAGATATTTGTAATATGTAAATCTGGATATCAGAATAAATGTTAATGACGCAAACGACTTGTTAAAAATTGAAATTCATATGCATTGATTTTCTAAATTCATATATTTTGCTCAATATATTTATACATTTCTATCATTAAGGCGCTATTAAAATGCACAATGTACAAAACCAGATATTGAATACATTATGCCCGAAAAAATGAAATACTAAAATGGTTTTTATTGGACTAATAAGTTATTATTAAGCTATTTCCCCAAAACGATTTCTTTCAAATAATTTTTTTTTCTTTAAATATGTTACAATGATACAGAGGATGTGTTTCTGTTTTACAAGCAATAAACAATTTAGGAAATTTATTTGTCTTAAAAAAATAAAAATTTCGATCTATAGATATTAAATTAGGATGGAATGTTTGTTTGAATTTTGTTTAAAATTTTACACCATCTTTCTAAGAATTGGAGAAAATCATCAAATTCCAATACATCATTGTCGTTCAACGTTAATTCAAATTGTTTACGACTTGCTCGATCTAATTTAGCAAGTATAATGTTTAACAGATAGACATAAAATATTTTGTCTCTAGAGATATTTACGATTCTTAATGATCTAAGATTTTTCATATTATCCAATATATATGTTCTGTAAATCTTTTCCTGATACATGCTTTAAGGGATAGATATTTAAAATGTTTTCGATACTACTTTTCATTGCTTTGCTCTTAAGCTTTAAAGAGAGAAGAAAAATCATCAGTAATTTTTTTGATTTTAGCATCTCCTTTAAGCAATCCAAGGTAAATAATGCAATTTTTCATTTTCAGAAAGTTCATAATTTTCACTAATTAGGCTATTAAATTGCATTTTTTAAAAGTTTCATTCTTCAAATTATCCGCTAAAAAATGTGACTGGGATTTTCGATAGCTTTATAAAAGCCCTTTGTGGTTGATCATTGATAATAGATTCTTCATCACTTTAGTTTTGCAAAGAGTTAATATATACAATTTTTAATTTGTAAATAGGGTTTTTAAGGCTTACGTCTAACTTTTGAGTAGCATCCCCCACATCGTAAATAGAGACCTCGACATTTTGAATTCTTCCTTTACGATTTTATAGTATTCCTTCTTAAGCACTTCTAATTTCTGCTGTATAGTAAGCAAAATATGCAATTGAGTTTTAAGTTCAGGAATGAACATTTTGTCTTGCTGTAATGACATTATTTAACTTAATCGAGTGAAGTCTGATGCCACCTCGCTTTCAATTTAACGCTTTGATATTAGTCATTTTAAGGATCTAAAGTTATTATATAAAATTCAAATACAGCATATAAAATTATTTATTTCATAGGATCTGGTTCCTCTCTTGGTTGCTAAGGGCCAAATTGTATGGAGTTGCGTTAATTAAAAACAAAAGCTTTTGTAATGAAATAAAATGTGTTCATTGCTGCATGTACTCGCAGCGTTCGAGGGTTAGCGTTAGACACACTGAAATACTTACAAGATAAAGATTGCCCAAAATGACATGATTACAAAGGGTGCCCAGGAAGATGTTCCAAAGCCAAGGGTATACATTAAAAGTACGGAACAACCTTTTTTTATCAAGTTTGAAAACCAATTTAAGTATAGTCAATTTTTAAGGTAACTTTTTTAAAAAGTTATCAATGAAGAATTATTGCAAACAGCAATTATTTATTTATTTTATTAAGCTTTATCAATTACATATATTGTTAAGAATTATTTTTTAAAAATATTCTTATCATTGTTTTATAAGAAAAAGATATGTTTTAAAATTTAACTGCAAGAATATTTTTATTCAACAAAAAGTAATTAGTTTTCTCGTTTGTTTCATTTGATTAACATTACGGCTAAAAGCAATTCCATATCTTTCTAAATACAAAGTTCATTAGTTTTTAAAACTGAGAAATATAATGTCATTTCTTTAATTTCCTGAGAACAAAATGTATTATTATCTACTACCTAAAAAAAACAGTTTCAAAAGAAAAAATTTCCAGAAACTCAAAAAGAATAAAAATGTTTCTAAGTAATTCAAGAAAATGGTTGATTTGAATATTTTGAATACATAATGGATTTTTAAAATTGCAAATCATTTTGTTACATGTCTAATTAATTAAAATTATACATAAGTTAAATAATATATTTTAAATTATCTAAAAAAATGACGTAAACACGTTAAAAATGATCTAAAAATTGAATCGTTCTGATAATTATATATTTTAATACAAATGCTTATGTAAAAGTATTATTCTCAAAAGGCTAAAGAAAAGAGTTCGCTTAAGAAAAGAATTATAGTATATAAAAATATTCAATTTACTTTATGACTACGAAAGTAATATTTTTCTTCGAAAAAATTTTTGAAAAATATTAGTTTTAATTTTGTTTTCCTAACACAAAACAATTTAGAATGTATAATTTTGTGGTTTTATGAACAAAGAAAACTGTAAAAATATTGAAAATGCATTTAATAGTTTATAGAAAAAATATTACAATGAAGTTAATTAAAAAAGTAACCACGAAATATCTATTTTATGAAGAAAACATAAATTTTAAGTCACTTTAATTTTATCAAAATTAAATTATTTCAAATGGATTTTTTTGAAATGTGATTTAAAATGATTATTAAAATTCGAGTTTTCAGAGGCAGAGTATTTTAAGTTCGAGGTATTCATTAAAATACTGTAAAATAGTGTTAGTTATATAGCCTATGTGTCGCACGATATGAAAGCTTCTATCTCAGTATGACGCTGTACAATGATAATAGATTTAAAATGATTGGAATACAGGAAAATAAAAACTACCTTTAAAATGATACTCAATAAAATATTATCTTAGTTATCGATTTCTTTTTCATAAATATGCAACACGTTATAACATGAAGCTTTAACAAAGTTTCATGCTGTTAACAAAGTTGCATGTTTTAGATTTTGTTAAAATTGTAAAGTATCAGATTTGATAAGTTTTTATAGAAACTGTAGGAATAAACTAACAAAAACAATTTCAATCAATACACCATAACTTTTAATCGTCCCTAAATGTATGGTATCTAAATTCATACTAACATGTATATAATGTGAGACAAGCTCAATAATCCAAAATATTTGATAGAAGCAAATGAGTTCATTTTTAGACACTAAAAATGCATCATTATATGATCTAGACATGCAGAACCTTAAAGGATTTATTAGGATATGGACTAACATGTTACAGTTTTTACATAATGTCATCATATTCTTGAGAGGAGGGTACTTGGGCGAAAAGGGTGAAATATTAACGCATCAGATCCATCCAATGGTGAAAAAATTGTTTTTCTGCAGGAGATCTAATTTCCTTGGATTATAATGCTCTAGCTAAAGAAAAGCTTAACTATATTTTTATAAATATGTTCATGAGACAGTGAAGACAAACTTAGATCCACAATATTTCCAGGTCATTAGTAAAATTTGAGAGTGATGAAAAGGAAATTGATTCCACATCGAATTTTCTAAAAACTGCAAGTACTATATTATTGTAAATATTATTCAGTATTCTTTATTTAAATTTCTAAATGAATCCAAGCTTTTTTACGTGAAAAAAATTCTATCTTTAAATTTGTAAAGGATGCTTTATAAATATTGTGCACTTCCCTTATTTTCATATCCATGGGGTACATCATACTAAACGCTATCTTTATTTGTTTAACAAATTAACATGCATAAAAATTACAATGTAAGGGCTGCGGTGGCGTTGTTGGTTAGGGAGTCATTTTTGTTACCGGAAGGTAGTGAGTTTGAACACCGGCTTATCCAAAGATCTATCGTTCTCTAATGGCAATTGGAGCAATTAAAATCATAATATAAATCATAACGAAAATGATTAATATAAATCATAGTCATTTACCAGTGCAATAGTATAAAGTTTTATAGTAGACATACGTTTTTCTAAATTCGTAGATATAGAAAAATATTTCTGAAAATCAAAAATTACAAATCTTTAAAATTAAAAGTGAAAGATTTTAAAATTATTTATGTTAACAAAAAGCTCTTTTTTTATAAATATTGTTAGAAAAAGTTTCGTGTACTCTATATAAAAAACACACTTAATAATTCATGCTTAAATAAAAAAAAATTAAACTGGATTTTTTTTTTATTTAAGCATGTTACCATTTTTATTTTCTATTTATTGATGAAGAAACATCACGGAAAATAATCACTGTTTTTCTGTTTTAAGCAATATTTTTAAAAATATATTATTCTATTTTTTTCGGTAGGAAAGAATTTTAGGTTTGTAGCAATACATCATTTTCTGTGTATCTTATATCCCAAAGATTTTTTTCACAGTTTTTCATCTTGTTCTCCATCATTTAATTATCAAATATTTTTATGTATATATTATATCTCGTCCATATACAAGATGACCTAAAAATAAAGTTTTGGAAAGTAGTGAATCTATCAAATTTCTCAGTCAAAATTCGTAAATGAAATTCAAGACCTCAGGTTTTCTTTAGCTACGTTTTTTTTTTTCGAAATTAAAATGATCAAGAATTCATTTGTTTTTGCAATATCATTCTAAGCATTGATTGACAATAGCTTGCGCTTAGTTTATCCAATTGTCATAAGACAATTTCGTAACATGATCACCTTTTTCTAAAGTAACTTACTGCATTTTTACTCTAAGCTATTGATCATACGCTAATGCAAGGGTATATTAAAGAATATAGATCAAGAGGAAAAAGTCCCCTCATAAACGCTTCAAAACATCAGGGCTTTTAACTGAAGGATGTTGACCTGGGTGCATTTGTAATGCGGTTTACCTACAATTAAAAGTATTTTTGATTTTGTAATAGAAATGATGGTCCTAATTATTTAACTATAAAATAAAAAGAAAATGAGGAAAAAATTCTGATGATAAAGGATTCAAAATAAAGGAAAAGATTAGATTAATTTTAGGAAAGAGACTTCCAGAAAAAGATATGCTTTTAATTTCTAAATCATAAAAGAAAATTTAAATTTCCGTTTCTGGGACCACTTTAGAAAACAGCTACTAGTCCTTAAAATCTTGATAATTTGTAAATTAAAGTTTCGTAACTATTTATATAAAAATTTATTTATTTTTGTCGCCAAAAAACTATATAAGAAGAATATTTTAAACTATTTGAGTAAATACTTTGGCATTTTTTGAATGTAATATTTCGTATTTAGTGGTCAATATTCTAGAAACACTCTAAATTTATATCATACATATATATTGACAACTAAATTTGCAGTATTGCGAAAAACTTAAATTTCTTTAATTTACATGACAGTATTTCTAAAAATATGTAATGAAATATTTTTACTAAGTTAAAATTTTAGTTTAGTGTTGCATTAAACTAATTTTGCTTGAATACAATATTAATTAAATATATTCTATAAAAATATATTGGGTGGGAATATTCATTTAATGTTCTTTGTTTAAAAATAAACTAATTACTAATGAAATTATCCCTATATAATTCTATTTTGATGAAACAAGCTATATTATGTAAAGCAAATTTTTTTACTCTACAAATTTTCCCTTCTCTGTATTAAAATTTTTCAATAGAAAGTTAGAGTAGTCATTGAAAATATTTTCTAATTATAATTTTCTAAACATTAGAAAATATTTTCTAATATTTTTAAAAATTTGTTATTCTAATGATACTGAAACACCCATGTTTGTTGTCTTCTAGAAATCACTAAAAAAAGTGTAAAGATAAGAAAAAAATTTTAAAAATATTTCTAAAAATATAATAATATGCTATAATCTAAACAATGAAATTAA
>JAPDSC010043340.1:27819-48951 GCA_026290005.1 Latrodectus geometricus
TCCCCCACTTACTTTCAAGCTATTTAAAGTGCTGATATTTTAGTGACAAAAAATGTGTATGACTTCTTAGCTCTATCCATACATCAAACTGTTCTGAAACCGATAAAAAAGCTATAAAATTAGCTGTTGTCATAGATTATAACTGAAAGGTAGCGGGGTAAATAAAGTGGATCAGGTACTAGTTTGTTATCCAACTACTGGAAAAAGAGGTATTATGTGATAGTATTTCGCCATATTAGATACAGATATTTAGGATGTCTTCATCTTATAAAGAAACAAGTCCACTGATAATTACAACCTCAGCATAAGTTTGGTGGAAAACATTATTGAAAAATACCATGTTGCTGCACAATGACAACAGTTGTAAAGTGATTGCCTTTTACAAATTACTGCTTGACACTTTACGGACATAGTAACCTCAATGTCTTCAATGAAAAATACACTAATAAAATGTATTGTTTGCTCCAAGAATAAAATTCGTCACAAATCCCGATATCAATGCATTGAATACGGAGTTGGCTTATGTGTCCAACCGTGTTTCAAAATAAATTACACTAAAGATAAGTTGTAACATTTTTTTTTATTACGAGCTTACTTTATACTTAAAGTTTTGTGTTTATGATTCTACTTATCTTTTCTTTTTTGATTTGTAAAAATAAACAATTATAATGAAAGCGTGTCTCTTCTTTTCTTCGATACACCACAAAACTGTGTGAGCCTGGTTGAAAACCGGTGGCACTGGGGAGTGAATCTCGTAAGCTTTTCTCGGCAGATAAGATGTTAAAATATTTTTCATGCTTGTAATTTGTTATTTCACATACTGTACTATTCCCATTATGAATATTGTACTAAACAGTACAAAAGTACTACAAAAAGGACAGTGTGTTTTATACAGAAAAATTTGCTTTGTATAATTAAAAAAAGTACTTATCTTTTAAAACTAAACAAAGTACGAATTTATGGCATAATACTATAATATAAGCAAATGACAAATAAACTAGTTTGCCAATTTATATAACACAGCATGACTCACATCATATTTTTTATTCATTGTTAACAAAACAATACATAGAAAGATAACTTTGTTCTATTTCACAATTCTTAAATTTGGTTTTTCAAAAATTAGTTTACTTCATTTGTTGTAAATATCACAGTTTGTAAATTAATCCATAATTGTATACTTGTTGTGTCTGCAAAAGTAATGTATGCATAATTTAAATAACAGCTGATTCATAAATTTACATATTCTTCTAAATGCAAAAAAATATTATTCTATGACTATTTACATGAACAATGCCTAATATCAATTCCATATTTAGGCAATTCAAATATTCCAATATGAAAGAAAACACATTTAATTTATGTCTGAAAACTATAAGTTAGAAAATTAGTTTGTATATTACAATTTGTTTCAGTAATAGTAATACTATTTTATTGTTATAGTTAAAAGATTCATTTTAACGTAATTGAATGAAGATTTCTATCTCTACTAGGTTAAATTCAAATAATAATTCATAAGTTGACAAAAATCTGTCTTAAGAATAATTTATTTTATATTGCCCTCTAGAGAGGAAGCTAGTTTTAAATTTTAATCATTTTTAGAATCTATTCCTTGATTGTATCCTCATTTAAAATCGTTTCAAAATAATATTTTATAACATTTTGAATTTGAAATGCTGCTCCTAACGTTAAATACATATCTAGATTTTTAAATTTAAGAATTTCAATTTATAGAATACATTTTTTGTCAAACAAAAATATCAAGTGCTGAATTAATTGCTGCGATGTGTACTTATTACAAAAATCAAATATAATAAGTTTGATTTATAAGGATATATACAAAATACAAAAATTAAAATAGGTAAAATTTATAAATAAATATTTTATAAGAACATCTGTAGAAAAGAATACATAGTTACTTAATAAA
The DNA here is from genome assembly GCA_026290005.1 of Latrodectus geometricus. Classification (NCBI taxonomy): domain Eukaryota; kingdom Metazoa; phylum Arthropoda; class Arachnida; order Araneae; family Theridiidae; genus Latrodectus; species Latrodectus geometricus. The sequence goes on from JAPDSC010043340.1 coordinate 29,747, forward strand.
TAAAACAAAATTTTCTAATCTTTAACAATTTTTGTTAAATATGTAATATTTTATATATTATCATGACAAAAATTTGTTTTTGATAAATATTATATTTATCTTGTTATATTTTATGAGGCATTTAAAGTTTATAACGCAAAATGTATCTCATGTTATATTATCCTTTATATTTTATTTTAATTTAAAGATTTAAAGTAATTTATATTCAATACCTTGAGATTTTTTTTTATCTCAAATAAATTAAATTAAGTTAAATAATTATTTTAGATGTAATTTAAATTTTAATTTGTATGCTTAAATTAAAAAATTAAAATGATAGCGGAAATTTTCAAATTATCTTAATAAATATAACTAATGTATTTTATTAGTATTCTTATTACAATGAAATAAATTCTGTTGAGATTTTAATTCATTGCATATGTTAAGATATTAAAAAAAATATTTATTGCGAAAGAAAAGAAAATTTTAATTTTATGATAAATATTTATAGAAAATATACCCTGATTAACAATTCACATAAATATATTATATAATTATATATGTGTATATATTTTTTTTCACTAAACACTGAACATTATTTACATGATTTCATATCTAGTTCATTGAATTTACAATTGACACTTGCATTATTGCATGCTTACTTGGTTTAGAGTTTATAAGGATATAATTGTATCCAAGTTTTAATGATGACAACTTGTTGTGTACTGAAGAGATAAATATTATATTAATATTATATTAATGAAGAGATAATATTATATTGAAACAGAAAAATGGCTTCATTTAGTTATTTTTTTTTACATAAAATGCCGAAAAATAAACCAGTAATTAATAAATAACACTCTTCTGATTGAAATTTCAGTTTAAATGTGAAAATGTTTTTTTTATTCTATTTAAATTTTATATAATGCAAGTAAGAAAAGCATTAATTTCTTAAAAATTGAAAGAAATAAAAAAAATTGTTATTTTTCAAGAAAAGATGTATTTTTAGAACACCCGAGAAATGAAGTTTTTTTTTTTTTTTGCGTAACACTTTGAGGACATTTTTAAAAGATAAAAGAAACCACACACTTCTTCCTTGAAGACAGGAGAATTCCAAAAATTTTAAATTATTTACATCGCAATGTAGGCTTTTTATATTTAAATTTTTAAAAAATAAGATTTAATTTAGAAATTAAGAATTAAACTAATTAATTCAAACTCTGTATTGAAAATTTTGAAAGAAAACATTGTTTTTTTTTAATTTAGCTAGTCACCGATATTTATATATTTGTTTTAATCTTTTAGTGGAATTCTACTCTCAATTCAATCTTTGACGAACATTTAGCAGACAAATAGATTAACACTTTGTATACAAAAAAAAGTAAAGTTAACTTGTAAAATTTATAACAGGAAATTAAATAAATGATATTCCAGTAAAATGTATCACAAAAAGTATTCGTTGTATTTTATAAAATAATCAATGATTTATAAAAAAAGCCGAAATTTTTTTTATCTGGGATACAAAAGCTGTTAAAATACAAATGAAACCTTGTTAAAAGAAAAAATTAACTAAACTAAAAACATAAAATACTCAAAAATATTTATTTTTCTCAGATTTCATATCTAAATTTATTTTGCTCCCCAGAGCCACATTAAATTAATAATAAATAAAAATGTGTCTACAAAATAATATTGTGGCTCTGTAAACTTTATATTAATTGCGACGTTTCTTATAATGTTTTTAATGCAGTCTGTTTTGTAGATACTTTTGTGTTAATGAAATTATGAAAATTTTATTCGAATAAATAAATAATACTTTGTTATTTTAAATTCAATTAGTGTTTCTATTTTTATTATAAAACTATTGTTAAATCATTTTTACTATTATTTTATTTCTTTAACGATTGTTTAATTTATCTATTAAACTCTGTAATATTATAATTAAAAAAATATTAAATATTTTAATGAACAGTGGTATTAATTATGTGTTAAGTTGATCATTTACCATAAACATTTTTTTATGAAAACTACTTTAGTACTCAACATATCTTCATTCTTAATTTTATTTCAAAAAATTTCAAACTTTCCTTTGGAAAGTGCATATAAACACATAATATTTAAGTGAATTGGGAATTAAAAGCTTAATGCTTATATTAATTCAATAAATTTTGTTCATAAAAATAATGCAATTTAACTCACTTCTTTAAATTTAGCTCATTTTTCAAAATTTAATTTTTCTTAATCATGTATTCTCTAGAGCATTAATTTAGAAATTTAATAATGTGTTAAGTGTTAATAAGGCATTAAACATAAATTGATATATCTTTAAAATCTCTAATATTTCTTTTAACAAATTTGTATTTAACTATTTTAATATTACGTTTCATGATATTAATTTTAAAATAGATATTTTAATAAGAATATTTTAATTACTATTAATATTATAAAGCATTTAAGCCTATTTTTTAAATATTTTCATGTCTGTTTTGTAAAGTATCTAAAAATATATGTACAGTGCTTTAAATAGGAAGAGGTTTTACTCAGAATTAAATTTAATATAAGTAATCATCTCATTTACATACAAGAACAATATTTAAAAATTTGGCAATAATGTATATTTTATTTCATTTTTTTTAATAATTCTTTTAAAAATTATGTTTATTTAGTAAAATATCATGTAAAATACAGATGGCATGAAAAATGCCTGTCATTATTTAATATATTAAAATGTTTCTTTGCAAAATCTCGGTAAGCAACATTTTATATTAAAAATCTATAGTTCAAAATACAGAAATTAAAATTTTGATTGAAGTATTTCCTTTTCACCAAATATATTTGCTTGAATTTGCAAATTTTTACATGGCATAGAGAGTATCATTATGCCATGTAAACATAATTGATCAAACAGTAAGTGAAAAATTTAAAAAATATATTTTAAAAATAATGATGTAGTAATGCATTCTGCATTGGGCAAATTTAATATGAAACTGATATTGCATAATGAATGTGTAGATATTATTCGCATAATTTATAAATGATTAGGAGTTTTTAATTGTTACGTATCTGATGTTAGTTATCTATTATAGTAAGTAAGAGGAAAGGCCATCTGGCCAATAATAATTGATGGAATCGTAAAGAAAATTTCTTATTAATTGAATGTATGCACAAAATAATGAAACAGTAAATCTTTGTAATTGAAAAGAAAACTTTTCTAATACAAACATAGAAAACAAAGATTAAATTATGTAATTGGCGTAAAATGTAGTCACATATTTCATTAAAAAAATTCTCAATGTGTCACTAGTAATATTTGCTTTGTTAATGGTCAGTTGAAAAAAATACTCAAATACATTTAATTAAGGAAACATTTTCCGTCTATTTTATTTCTAGGTATTGAAAGTGTTTGTAGTCATGCTATATTAATGTAACGTTTTCATAAAATTATTACGAAATGAAATCAATTATAAGAACATTTTGGATATTGCATAAAATTTAATGATTTGTAATGGATCCAATGAAAATAACCCTCATATTCCATTACGGTTATTAACTGAATACATAAATATTTCATGATAGGATAAAGCATAAGATAGTTAGGTGTCTAACATTGGTTATGATACTTTGTAAAATAGATGTACAAATTATATCCATTAATCAGTAATTAAAAATACTGTATGTTTTAATATATTAATGAAATATGATTACAAAAAGTACAAAATGTTTGAGTGGAATATATGTTTAAGAATTATTATTAATTGCATAAATTTTTTCCAAAGGCAATTATATAATAAGATATGATATTTTATTTGAATATTCATGTTTCGTTATTATAAATAAATGTGATTTATAGTTTTGCCTTGAATGAGCTTCTTTGCTATGCAATCATGTATTAAGTAAATTTTGTGTGGTTAGAATAAAAATTATAGGTATAATTTCATATTTTTCTTTTTCCAAATATTAATAATCACTTTTGTTTGGTAAAAGATTCAAATTTATGTGAAAAAATCAAAGTCATTTTCATTCTCTCAAAATAACTAAAATTTTTAAAAGTTGTACCACTAAACTATGAAACATTCAACGAAATAATCATAATACAAACAAATGCTTAGAAACATGTAAAAAATTTCTTTTTGTGCAAAAGAAATCAGAAATAAAATCTCGTTTTAAATAAAAAATTCATTGAAAATATTCTACACCTATTTATTAGGAAAGAATCATTATGAATTTTCAATATTTGTTGATAAGATCCTTGTCCATATTCAAGAATATTTTATCTTAGGTTCATCGTACTAGATAATGACGATGATGATGGGTGGACGGTTATTTATCCATCCTCCAGTTCAAAAAAAAGTATGAGTTCGGAAAAAAATAAATAAATAAATAAATAAAAAATAAATAAAAACTTTGTATAGGGTTATAATTTATATGAGTGGGATTTCAATGTAGTATCCTAATATCTAAAATTCTTTAATAAATAAAGACTAATAACAGTTATAAAAAAATTGACTCTTATACATATTTATGTGTAAAGAATACAGAATTTTCTAACAAATATTTTGCAATTATTTTTGTGTTGTCTACTGCATACATTTTAATAACATAACGGTACATCTTACATCACATTAGTAATCAAATTACAAAAGTTTGGATTTAAATTCATAAATAATGTGATTATTTATGACTATTTAAATAATTTCATTTACTCAAAAGAGAGAAAGAGAGAGAGAGACGCTTTTACTTATTAACATATTTAAGACTGTAAGTTTAAGATTTCAAAAACTAATACAAACTACTCCAAAGTAGAAGAAATGTAAGATTGTTAAAAAAAAAAAATTTCAAAAATTTGCTTTTATCATTCCAAAATATTTTTCTTTTCATTTATAGGAAGAAAGAGAAGTTTTAAAAATACATAATTTTAAGTTCAAACGGTGTTTCTATATTTTATTAGAATCAAATTTATTGTTTATTATCTCAATACTTTCAAATTAGTTACTAATTTAAGAATAAGGAAAAATATGCACTCTCGCAAATAAGGTCTTAATCTTCAAGTTACAATTCTATTTAAATGAAACATTTAAATTTTATATTATTCTTAAAGACATCAAATTTAACTTAAATTTTTAATATCATTTTCAAATATAGTTTCTTTTGTATTGTACTAAATAATATAAATATACCTATTATTTTTTGTTACTTGTTATTTTAAAAGAAGGCATTAACAAATTGTTCGTTATTTTTTTATTTGCTATAAAATTATTAAAAATATGGGACAAAAAATAAGGAATATCAAAAAGAATATTGGTAATTTTGCTCAAAATCAAAGAAAATATCATAGTCGTTCACAAATAAATAAAATAATGGTTAATAAAAAACAAAGTAACAATTTATAGCAGTTTTTATTCAAAACTGCAGAATAAATACAAATAATAATAAATCTGTATATAAATTATTCATCTGATAAAATAATTCATAGATATTAATCAATAAAGCAAGTCGTAACTGTTTAGAAGGTATCAAATTAAAGTTGCAATACAAATTGCATTAGAGTAAGTTTAATGATTAATTTTTGAAATAAGTTCCAGCAATTAATATTATTATGACAAACCGTTATTCAATAATATTTAATCTGCACACAAATTAACCAAGTATTAGTACAGAATAATAAATGAATGTATTTGAATTTGATTATGGATCTAGGGAAGGAACTTTTAGAATTAAGCAAATATTTCTATATATTCAATTAAGTAAACACACATAATACTGAACTTTCAGGATGTTTGAAGTTGATTTTAATTTTAAATATATGTTTTCTATAGTTTTTCTCTATAATGTTTTTTTTAATTTTTCTATAAATTTAATTTTTACACAGATTAAATTTCTAGAAAAATTTTAAAAAAAATTATAGATGAAAACTGTTTCTAAAAATCCATTCCTATAGTTTTTAAAAAATTGTATTCGTAACAAACTTCCTATTTTCTACAGTGTTTTATAAGAGAAATTTTTACAGTTTTGCCAGTATCAAGATAACAGAGCTAGAATTAAATGTAATTTAAATTTGAAATATTTATTACTATATAATAAATATTTCAAATGAAAATATACAAATGCTTATAAAAAACGGTACTGCAATACCAAAGGGGGTAAATTTAGAAACTCATTCTTTAAAAAATGATTCTATATATTTAAAAATATTTCGTTTTTAAGGATTCCAATTTCATTTTTTAATTTAATAATACCTTTAATTTTTTTTTACCTAAGACATTAATATTGATTATTAAACTTGCCTAAACAAATCTGAACACAATAAATATTTTATACCCTTAAAAATTCCAGATAATAAAGGAACAGTTAATAAAATAAATTTTTCTTATAAGTAGCTTAAAGTGAACAACAGAACCAAAACATTAGAGAGAAAAATTATAGTTTCCCATTTGTTCCTTCACATGTGGTTAAAAAAAAAATTCCCTATTTTAAAATCCCTTATGAATCTATTAGCATATATATTGACTTTATAAAGGTTTTAATCACAAAAATTTTAATTATTTCATGTTAAAATAATTAGATATATAGTAAATATTATAATAACATTAAATTTAAAAGCACATTATTCAAAATAAACAACAAACATTTAGAATACAATCGTCACTATATTATTGTCATTCTTTCTTTTATAAACGTGGCAAAAGATTTTTGATCAACTTTCTGAAACGTTTATTATTTAAGTATTTAAAATAATATTATAATAACTTAAAAATAAACTATAAACCCGAGATAAAAGTTAATAAACACAAAATAAATTAACAAAAATAATAACCGTCTACAATCAATCTTATAAAAATATACAATTCTCTTGTTAATATAATTACTTAATACAATATATGATTTCTAAGGAAATTGAAAGATTATTTTTATTAAATAGGTTAAGAGAAATGTACATACATAAAATATTTCAATTTTAAATATTTTATTCAGACTTAATAAATTCACATTTTTCATTTTTTCCCGTCATTCTGCTGATTTACGCATGAATTGCTTAAGTATTAATACGACCTAAATTAATTGAATTTGAAGTTCTTTTTCTGGTTCCATTTTTATTCGCCACATATTTTCAGTCCACTTAATAAGCAATTCTCAGTAAAAGTTTTAAGTGCGTAAATCTTGCATTCTATAAATAGCCCTATTAGAGCTAAAATTTATTTATTTTTTAGTATAGAAATCCTTTAAAATCATTATTTAAGTACGTAACTATTTGAGGACTCCATTTGCAACAGTCTTCTAAAAGACAGTGCATTGATTTGTATCCTTGCTTTTGACATTGATTGAGATTTACAGATATGTATGGGATAAATTATAGAAAACATGCTCATTAGTAATGTAATATGTGGAGGATACATTTATGAAGTCATGAATCAGAAATGTGAATGTATAGTCATGTACCAGAAACATGAATATGTAAGTTTCAATTAAAAATATTAGGTTCCATTTTTGATTTAATACAATTTTGAAAAACCTTTATTAAAACCTAAAGACATCTATATTATCACCTTGTATTTAATGGAAGAAGAATATAGAATTAAAAACATTGCACATCTAACCAATCAAATGAGATTTAACTAACATATGATTAACTGCAAATATGATAACACATGTGTTTGAGTGTACAAATGACCAATAATAATGGTAAAAATGTGTAAATATGCAGAGTCCTTAAAATAATAACTATAAATATAGAACTGCCTTACCGGCAATACAATCCATGCATGGCTTTCCTTAGAATTCAACTTTAAAGTAATCTGTCTAGTTCCTTAGTTTTCGTAATTATTATTTTTAAGTTCTTGAAATCCTTTTCAACAACATCGAATTATCTTTACCTTAGTATTCTTGACCTTTACATTGACTTTTCTCTGACCTTTACACTGACTTTTAAATTTTTGTGCATGGGTCTTACATTCATTCCATGTGTCCCAGCCACTGGGTCGTTTTTTTTTTTTTTTTTTTTTTTTTTTTTCAATCTTCTATTATAACTTCATCTTTAAAAGCTTTTGAATTTAATAGCTCTATATCGTTTCCACTAAACATCATGATCATCTTTAACTGGTTCCTTAAGACTTAATCTCTTAACTCAATAAGATCTTTTTATTTTCTTCAGTTAAAGTCCAAATCTCCGAATCATAAATAATCATTGGTTTGATTTCAATTTTATACTCCAGTATTTTCGCTTTCCATGTTATCGCCTTAGATCTTATTAATTTCTGTAATGATGAAATATCTGCTTTAAGCTTTTATTTATTTTCTGGCATCCTATCATTAGTTTTTATGATTGAATGTAAATAATTAGCAACTCTTACAAACTTAGTTTCTTCAATTATTTTAATTTTAATGTCCCCATGGGATTCTGAATTCAATGAATTGAAAAATTCATTATTATATTTATAATGATTTTTTAATATAAAACATTAACTTGTTTAACTAATTTATTAAAAAATTCCATCAATACATTCTTGCTTCTAACAATCAGGATAACATCATCCTAATATACCAAAACTTGTGTCCTTCGGTTTCTTATAGGACCTCCACAATTTCAGAATGTATTGCTCATCTCTTTTCCAAAGCAAACATTGAGCAGAAATGTAAATATATATATATATATATATATATATATATATATATACTTCAATCCAGTCACTTTTTGAATTCGTTTTACAGTTTATTTTGAACATTTACTTTTGTCCTAGCAAATGCAATTATCATTTTTACTAATCTAATCAATAGTTTGGTTAATTAAATTCATATAAAACATTTAGCTTATCTACTTTATAGTGTGCGTGAATCATAAGTTTACTTAAAACTAATAGAAGATAAGTAGAGATATTTAAAGTCTTTTCAAAACATTTTTCAGTGATATTTCTTATGCCGAGTATCTCATTTACAATTGATCTATTTTGGAATATCTTATACTTGGAATTTCCTAATTCTCTTTCAGCCAGTGCTTTATTGTTCATGAAGATTTTATAGTTCAGATTAAGAAGATAAATTTAATTATAGTTCCAGCATTCCAAAATACATCCTCTCTTTAAAATCGGTCAAATTATTAAATTGTTCCATTCATTTGAAATTACTTCTATTTCTCAGATTTTTTTTTACTAAATTAAGGACCATTTTGCATAGATTGTTACTATCATGCATTATTAATTCTAAGTAAATCATGTCTTCTCTAACAGCTTTCCCATTACATGATTTATTTATTGCAATTTCAAACTCCTCCAACGTAACAAGGTTGCTGCCATTCACCTCCTGGATTTTGAGATCATTTTCTGTTTCTGCAATCAATTTATTTTTATTGAATCAATACACTCTTTAAAAATAAAAATATTTTTCCCTTATTGTTTAGTAATTATACAGATGGTGAAACTTTTTTACTAAGGGTTAAGTAATTAATTATTTATATTTTACTAACATATAATGTATTTTAAAGAAGACACGTATTCACAAACGAAAAAAATTATAAATTAAATAATATTTTTTAAGAAAGTAAAAAAATATATAAATTAGGAAAAAAATAGAGAGTATTGTTTTTGATAATGAATTGGAATATTAACTACAGTTTATTTCAAAATATATTAAATTAACTAAAATATAATTCGTAAAAATTTAATTTCAATTTATTAATTGAATAGTGGATATAAAATTTTCTTATGTTTTGTATAAGTTTGAATTGTATATTTTTATAATGTGAATAAATGTTGCGATTAATAAGCAGAATATCAAATTAAATAATTAAGAACATTATTTTGAAAAATTAAATGCCAAAATTAAAAAAAGATAGAGTGTTCTGATGTTTAATTAGGAATTCTTAAATACATTTATAGCTCAATTCACAAATTACTTTGCAACAAATAAAAAAAAGTTTTAATTGCAATAAAATGATTGCTCATTGATCCCAAAATGTTTTTGGACCTTACAAATTTTGCACCTGAATTGTATCATTTTATAATTTAGATAAATCTTAAATTAATAAACAGTAAAATGTAAAACGACTATAACATAAGTTGAAAAAATCTAAAAGTTAAAATGTACTTTTAATTATGATGAAATTCTTAGATATTTATAGTGCTATAATATTAATGTTATGAAATATATGTAAAAAAAATATAATTCTGGATAGTTTTAGATACAACTATATTCAATGTAAAGTATTAAGTAAATAGAAAATATTGGTCATGAGAAAAATCATTGTTTTAAACATATATTCATAACTAATTTCACGAAATCTAGTTTTGCATTGATAATTTTAAATATAGAGTTTATGTAAATTTTGTAAACTTTTCTTCAAAATCAGATTTTATTTCAATCAAATTTTAATAATCAACAATAAAATTACTTTTAAAAGAAAAACATTTAGTTTAAAATATCATATGAATATAAAATTAAACAAATTTAAAATTATATTAATTTTAATGTAATTTATTCGTTTAAAATGATAATAATCTCATTAGGATATTTTTATTATAAAATACAATATCAATAAATGAAGAAAGTGCATAAAATTAAAAGCTGATAAATATTCTGGAACAATTCCATAATTGTGCATTTTTTCATCTCTCAGATATCGATACTTCACTTCAAATAGAAATTTATAACTATAAATATATATATATATTTCTCATAAGAAAAAAAAAGTAAGCAACTTGTCTGGAGAACAAGTATTTCAATAATTACATGATACAAGGAATTGAATTTCAATAATTTAAATTTGGCTTACTGAGCATTATATTTTTATAAAGTTACATAAAAAATATAAGTTCTAAATATATTATTTGAAAATAAGACTTTTCTCGAGAATGTTTAAAATAAAGTTACAATGTTTTTATTCATTTGCTTGCAAATTTCATTATGGAAGTCATTTACCTGTCATCAAGAGTACCATTTTCAGTTTCAGATTGTGCTTTAAAGTAAAAACTTTGATTTTATTTATCTAAAATTATTTTCTATCACATTAAAAAATTAATGAAACTTACAATTCTTCGGATTATATTTAATTAAATCTGGACATTTTCCATTAAATAATTTTGTTTATTTTTTCAAACACTAACAGGAAAACAATCGAATGAAACTACAATCTTTCTATTTTTACTAATGTAATTTTCTATATTTAGAATCTTAGAATTTGTTTCATAAATTTATCGAAATAATTGTTAATAACAACTTATTTGATTATGTAAATTTTATTTTATAAAATATGTACTGAGAATTTCATTATACTGACTGTATTTTATACTTTTGAAATTATTAAAGACAAAAGAAAAGAAAATTTAAATTTATGTAATTTTATAATACATAAATTTTTGTTTAAAATTATCATTGGATTCTAAAAATGATTAGGTATAAATTTCATCACAAAGCTTGATAAGATATTTTAATAATCTTTCTGTTATTTCTATAAATACTGAAATTGCATTAATAAGTAATATATATTGTTATTTATCTAAATAACTTTTTGATTATTAAGGAGAAGAAAAGTTAAAAATTTATATTTTTGTTCATTGCAATGTTTTCTTGTTCAGTTTTATTACTTTGGGGGATATCTTAAAAGCTAACAGTATTTATGAATTAAACTTTTATTAATGATAATGCTTGTTTTATAAATAAAATTTAAAAAAAATTCAGATTATTTTTTTCAGAAAGAAATTAGATCTTGTTATATTGAAGCAATTGACTGTTTTATAAGGACTTTTTAAAAAATAAATACATATTTATAATATGTTTATTATGCTAAATTTATTATGTTACAAATGATTTAAACTATTTATACATTTTTTTTGCTTCTGCAAAAAGTATGTACCTATATTAATTCTATTAAATAAAAATAAACATTTAAGATATTCAATGTTCAATCATTACCATTATTTGAGAAATAAAATAATATCTAGAAACCACACATAAGAAATAAAAGGATGTGTATAGATTGTTATTTTGCAGATTTTTATGACATTCGTAAAACGCATAATCAAATATTTTACCAGTGCTATGTTTGATTTATTTCTTCTCTGACTATAAAATTCTCTTCATCATCAATAAGCAATTTTAATCTTTTAGTGCTTAATATATTTCATTCTGCATGTATCAGAAAGTCTCTCCTTGAGAAATAACATCTGCTGCGCATAAGATTTATAATATCTGATACAATGTTTACTAAGAAGCCAGTTATTTGCTTAAATTTAATTAAAAATAACACTCATCTTTAAAATTGCTTATGCAAACTATATTCTTGAAAACCAATTGTAGAATTTTCCCATGATGTACTTACTGCAAATAATAAAAATGTTAGTATAGTAATTAGTCTTGAAATTTAAATGAAAATTATGTAAAAAGACATTATAATTATTCAAAATATGAAAATAACTTGACATTTATTTCATTACCAAAAATTTACAGAAAGAATTATTAAATTTATTTTCTCATAAAAATTTGTTTTGTATTATCCTCACTATGAAGAACGTTATTACATAGATATGATAAAACAATTTAAAGAATTTTTATAAAATGAATTCTCAAAAGATTTTGAGATTCTTTTTTAATTTAATAAAACTTACAAATTTTTAACTGATATTTAAAGGTTACTAACTACTAAAAACTATGACCTTCACAAACTAGAAGGAATATATTATTAATTTAAGCAAAATGCACAAAAGTTTCTAAACTATTTGTTGAGTATTTAAGTGATGTAGATTAAATCTAACTTATTATATATTTTCCTCAATGAAAATTATTTATTAATTAAACTATTAAACTAACTTATTAATGCTTCCTTTCAATTATACTTCATTTTTAAGTTCTATACTAATTAACAAAAATAAATAAATATAAAAAAAGGCTCTATTAAACAATCAGAAGCTGAATAATTTTTTGGTTCATTATATTTACTATAGACATTTGTTAATATATTGTTTAGTGATAAAAATCTATAACAATATAATAGAAAAATCGTTTGAACTTTTTTGTTTGAAAATTATGATTATGTGTGGGAGTAGTTTAATAACTTATCGCATTATACGATTTTGATATAAATTAACTCTATATTGACTAAAAATTACATTAAATTAGTATAAGTTGGAATATGCTCTTTTGCAATTTATAAAAATTCTTAAAATTTCAGAAGTAAATTCAAATGTAAGTTATTAATCTCTTAAATTTCTGAATATTTCTTCTTTAATTATAGAATTGTATTTCTACAAGTGTGCAGTTTTTGGTAGCAGCACTGAACTAGTGTCCCGCAAGTAATCATTTCGTGAATATATATACTTGGTGGTTTTCTGAGGATATTCAATGTTATTTAATTTGCTGCAACTGTAAGAAAAATTTAATCAATTTTAACATTTAATTAAAAATATTTCTTTAATAAACTTATTTTTTCATCTTCATTTGCAGTAAGTGTTAAATCTACTGAATTCCATTTTTTTAAGAATTCCATTTTTTCAGGGAACAGTTTTCTGTAAGCATGCATGTTTTTCTCTTAAAATTTTAACTAACTATTTTGATTTTTTTTTTATCTTATAATCGAATACTTTAGTATTTCTTTTTTTGTTTCGATTTTTTCTTCTTGATTGATTCTTTCTTTACTATATTAGTGAATTGTAACTAACAAATTATTTAATTTTAATGATCAAGCTACAAAGAAATTTAAATATTGATAGTCCTAAATTTATAACTGTTATTTAACATCATCAAATTATTTAAATAAAGGATGTTACAAAATTATTCACAAAATGCAATATAACATTAAATATATCTATCATTCACGTGCTCTGAAGATATATCTATGAATTTTCCAAAAAACAAGTAGACACTTAAAAGTTCAAATAGTGTGAATATTTCTAACTAATGAAAAAAGTTATTTTATAAATAAATACATTTAGTCATAAAATATCCTTTTTGGATTTTATTATTTTTCTAATGGAATAATTTCAATGAAGCATAATTTTCACACAAATATATTCAAAAGAAAGCCTCTTAAAGTATTTGTTTCTAGTTCAATGATGATACACAGTTTCTTTCAAAAATTCTAAAGAAAATTTTACTTAAGAATTTAAAGAAACAACTAACTTTGAGAATAAGTTATCTTAGAACTGAATAACAACTGTTGATAACATGAAACTCATAAAAAATTTTAATTTTTATGGAATGGAAATGATTTATATAAATTGGAATATTTAAACCAATGTGTAATTTTAAAACAACAGTTGTACAAAATGATGAAGTAGAAATTTTAAATCATTAAGTGTCTAAAATAATAAAACCTATACAATTTATCTCTTAAAAAATAGAAATAGGAAGAACAATAATTTAATATTAACAATGAAATCGACCGTCATCTAAATCTAGGGGGAAATGAAAATAATATAATTTTGAATCTTCATATACTGATTATGAAAACTGAACTCTATAATCTTTTATAAGTTCAGAAATTTGAATTATTTTTCATCAATACAAAATCATATCTTGAAGTAATATGAGTTATTATCATAATTAATAATGAAATTAAACATTGTTAATTCAAAAGGAGTTTTAGGAAAGAACTAATTTGTTTGAAATATTCTTCATATAAAATAAATAATTCAAAGTATTAAGCAGTGGTTGCAGGATCAAAGTGTGCTGCATCACACGTACTGTGTATAAAACGTGCAAAATATGCTAATTTTACTTTACTAAATTAGCAAATGCAATGATTTTAGTTCTTCATATCCATAAATGAAAAATGCCCAATCAAGAATAACATTGTCAATGAAATTCTCACCATTCCAAGATAAATTTTTTCTTTAAATATGATTGTACTGAACATTTTAAACAGGAAAACTTTATTCAAATAGTTTGTACAAAAATTCAAAATTCATATTACATTGAATTTTATCACAACCAATTGAACACTTCACAGAATAAATGTCTTGCTTTAGCTTTATTTAAGAGTAGAAAGAATTTTTTTCTAGTTTTCATTTGTTTCAAAACAAATTTTAAATGATTATAAAAAAAAAAAAACTTTTTACTTTGTAGTCCTTTTAGAAAAAATTTAGTATTTATAAATGAAAATAAACAAAGCTTATAATATTGTAATACATGTAGATATATACTTACATACATGCATAAATATATAATAAAAGGTTTGTGTCAATAAAATAATATCAGCTTCAAAATATTTATTACTACTTTAATGACACAATTTAGATGTCATTATTACTGCTCGTTCTTAACATAATTAAGAATAAAGACATCAATAATCATGTATAACCAAAGGAAATTCACTCTTTATACATTACCTTGCGAATAAAAAATAAATGAGAGGCTCTAAAAATTAATTGGCCCACAATGAAATTTCGGAGTGCATTAGGGGTTACTGAGCCTTATTATATATTCAAGAAGGAAATTAACGTAATAAAATGTACGTGTTCCTTAAATTAGTTAGGTATGCCAGAACGAAGTATTTCTTTTTGGAATGTTCTCTGAAAAAGAGCATGACAGGTTGGCCGATTGATTAAGTCTCTACGATTTCGCTGAAGTAATTTGCATATAATTGGAATGGAATTGCTTCAGGATTTTTTCGTAATGATTAACTTAGCAGAAAGACTTGAGAAAAGTATTCAAAAGTATTTTCACTTATATGAGTTTCTCAAAGGTTTGTTGAAATTAATTCTAGCAACCAGAAGGAAATTAATTGATGTCTCGAAAATTTATTAGGTTCGAACTTATGTTTTCTTTTAAAACTGAAGTTTGCTAAAACAACTTATATTTTAAAAATTAAATAAGTGCTTATTTTAAATATAATCTCCTTTTACTGTTTAAGTTTTCTTAAGGCCCACACATGAATTGTAATATCTTAAATGCATATGATATCAACTTTTAAATATTGAATTAAGTAGTTGAACATCCATTTATGGTTTATCACTGAAAATTTTAATTCTTTAAATTTGCTGGAAAAAATATTAGAAAAATATATACTTAAATAATTTATAAATTGACTAAAGATAAACGAAAAGTAATTATCTTAGATATTGAATAAAATAATATTAATTAAATTAGAAAAAAAAATTGAGATCTGAGAATTTTATTATATAAAAACATAACGCTTTATTTTCAAGAAAGAAAAATAAAACAGAGAATTAATTTAATCATTTCAACTTATAAAAATTGAAACAAATTATAAATAAAACATTTTGTTTTACTATTAACTCATTCAAAGCAAGAATAAATTATTATTTCCTGAAGAAGTATTATATTTTTATTAGAAATCGGTTTCATGATTTAATTTCTAAAATCTAAATTGTTTTTCATTCCTTAAACTTAAAAAAAATATTTTTTATTCAAACATATTCATTAAGGCAATTGAAAATTTGAATTACTCATTTGACTAGTGACAGGACATTGGTGTTCCTTCTCTAGATGACTGTAAATTCCATCAAGTCAAGAAAATGCTAAGTTATATATCAATTGATCTTAGGGTATCACGAGGAGCACACCTCACATTTAATTTAACTAATTATTTATCATGACAAACATAAATTAAGAATTGCATTATGTATATTATACCATAAATCAAATTATTTTAAAGAAAAAAATGTCTCGGAATTAATAATATCATTAACATTGTTTCAATCAAAATTTGGAAATTAAATGTTAAATTTGAAAAATTTATGTATTTCAAATTAACATTTTAAAAAATCTCAGTTTAATAAATGAAGAATCATATAAAAGATAAAATCTATTAACTATCGCAAGAAACGCTTAAAGATATATTTAGCAAAATTTCAAAGCAATAAATTTCCTATATATAATGAAATTGTTAGTATCTATCAATGTTTAAAAATTCTATTCTCGAAATTATTAATTTAAAATTTAAATATATGTAAGAGAATAAGCTTTTAATATTACATGAATAGTTTTTTTACTGAATTAAAAACAATTACTTATCAATAGATTTAGAAAAAAAGTCACAATTTATCTTTCGAATCTTTACTTGAAACTTGTGTGTTAGCAATATCAGGAAGAAATTAATGGACAATAAATTTGAAATTTTCAACCTCATTGTGAACCATGACAAACAGTTAGGTAAGTGTTAAAATAACAATTACCTGGAATAATGTAAGGATTATGATAAAGGCCATTGTGTTTTGAAAATATTAAAAAATATTTAACCGAATAACCTTAACGTTTTAATTTGATTTTTGTGATTTCCTTTTTTTTACCTTTATTTTGTTTCATTTTGACCATTTGGAAAGTACTATAAATAATCAACGTAATTGTGTTCCTAAAATATTTGTTTTAATTCATTGTTTATAAAAGTGTTTTTGCTGGTTAGCAAGTTAATTATGATGACTACTACTAATTTAAATTATATTCTGCAGACATCTTGATAATGAAATTTTATATACTTTTTCTCTATATCTATTTATAAGGAATAATATTCCTCCAGGATTTTCAATTTTTTTTTATATTTGCATAAAAGTATTACTAATTTAAACATAGAAAGATTGGGGCTGTGGATGTACAGAAAATACTTTGTAATAATTTTCAACCTCCAAGTTATTCAATATAGCTAATAAAATTAATAAAGGAAAATTATTAAAAATTATTTAATGCAAGCTAATTAACATCATACGAATAATTACGATCCAAGATTAAATAAATAATTTAATAATAAGTTATATCAATAGAGATAAATGAATAACTAAAGGGATATTTAAATGTGATTAATATGATTGAAATCAATAACAACAATGAATGAAAATGTTCTGTTATGGTAAATGGAGAACTCTATGACGAATAGACATTTTAAGGTGATTATTCTGTATAAAAGAAAATAATTTCCATTGTGACGGCAGAGAAGTGTTACCAAATAAATACTCCATTTTCACAATAATTACCATTACAAGAAATTTTATAATTAGAACGTTACAAAAAAAAAAAAAAAAAAAAAAAAAAAAAAAAAATTTCTAATCTACTAAACACAATTTTGAATTCCAAATGTCTTCTTCAGTGGTATCATAATTATTGAACATGGTCTAATAGTAAGTAGACAATTATGTGACCAGATTTTTTTTTTCACTCCTGTGCATAAATGAAATGTTTGCACGTTTGAAGGGAATTTCAAATGTAAATAATGATGATTGTCTACTTCCAGATGATAATCATGGAGCAGAATTTTTTATGGTATGGGCAGAAATATTATTTTGCATACACCAAATCCTAATTCTGTAAGAAAAGATCACGGTTGTGAAATAAATAAAAGAACCCAATAAACTGGACCATCTTGGGGTGAAAATTTTGTTTCCTGCAAAGGAAACAGTTTTTTAAAGTGATAGTTCTCTTATTCATTCAGCAGTATTTGTCCAATCATTTTTACAAAACATGATGTTCATGTTTTAAGAAGAAAAAGAGTCCTTTACATTAATATCAACAAAATAATGTAAGGCATTTTATAACGTTTAATCCACACACACATACGTACAATCTATAGAATTGCAATGCATCTCTTCTGCAGTATTCTTACTCTACTCACAAAAAATGACCCAATATATTTTAATTGCTCTTTAGCCCTTATTTGATACCACAAGTGTATCAAAGTTGTATTACGATTCACTCCATCTAACGAAATCTTTAGAATTTAGATGATTTTTATATCTTGATAATCACCAGCATATGTGTAACAATATTCACTCTAATTATGTACAAAAAATATAATCGTACATACATATAAATAAATGAAATAAAAATAAAAGTTACACATGCAGTGTTTTAATTATTAAACTCTTTTTTATCCATTTAACCTATCAATTGCAAATATATTTCCGATAAAATATTTTGTAGCATAATTAAAACTTGTGCATGTTATAGGACACTACTTTTATTTTAATAAAGCCTTTTCCCTCTTTTCATGGTCAGAGTATGCCTCTAATTCTGGAAATAAGGACTAGTCAAGCTTAATGAAGGTGCCTTTTGAAGGGTCACTTATCTAGTCCTATGTAATGATCCTTTGACGTCTCTAAAATCTCATATCGATCATTTTCTATGCATAAAGCTACAAAATATAATGACGCCCTTATATATTAGTAATGTTTTTAACCTTACCTCTTCGAGTGATTTAAGCTCCTTAAATAATGCCTATAAACAGGATTAAGATGAATTTGAGTAGTTTTCTCTTAAGTTTTTGTGTAATTATGCTTGAAAGTAAAAAAAAA
>JAPDSC010043340.1:53951-68235 GCA_026290005.1 Latrodectus geometricus
GTTTTCTCTTAAGTTTTTGTGTAATTATGCTTGAAAGTAAAAAAAAACATTTATTCAATATTTTCCTATCACGTTTCTTAGTTAATAGCGCGTCACGTAGATTTACCTTAATTTTTATGGAATTTCCATTTATAAGTAATTTAATTAACTTTGAGGTATTTTTCCTCAAATCTTATATATATTTTATAACATATATGTTTTATGAAATATATAACATATATATTTCATTATATATTTCATAACATATATAAAATTTAATCAACGTTTTAATAAATAATAAATTTTACGAAATAAAATTAATTTATTACATTATGTGAACAATAACTATTTTTAAGCAATTAAGTTTTCTTATAAAGTTTTATGTAAATTAAATGCTTATAAAAATAATTAATTTAATTATTTAAAAAAATTAATGCTAAATTTATTGTTTTATTTCTAATATTTAATTCAGATAAAAGTTATAAAATGGAATAGCCCTTTTTTTAATATACACACCTTACTTTAGAATACCTTCACATTTTCATTTATAATAAATCTATCTACACATGAAATGTTATATTTTAATTTGTAATCTTCTCATAAACTTTAGTTTTATTACTTAAATTTCTAACATTTTTAAACAAAATTTTTAACAATTTAATGCTAATTAAACACAAAAAAACAACCTAAAATAGCATTTTTGTTCATTGTAATTAATATTTTATGAATAGCCATATAAATCGACCAAAGCATTTTTAAAAGTTTTAAATAACAAAAAAAAAGTTTAAAAAGTTTATTACATCACTTCAAAAAATTTTGAAAGCTAAAAGTTACTTTATTAAATATTTATTATTATTACATATTAAAAAATATTTTGATTTTGAAACGAAACATAATTTTTAATTTCAATGTTAACAAAAACAACTTTTTGTTTAATTCTTATTAAAAAATAATAATTCATAACGTAATCAATGTTTCATTTAAAACTTTATCCAATTTTAATTTTCATTCATACCTTTTAAAAATTCAATTCAAAAATCTTTATAATTCTTTTTATCTTTTTTTAGGAAGACTGAATGAAAATAAACTCCCAAGATTATGATAAAAGTTATATTTTTTGCATCAAATTTGACACAAATTATTATATTTAAAAATAATTTCTTTAAACAACTTTAGAACTTTCATTTTACCTTGAATAAAAGATAGAAAACATGTTAAATGCAAAATTACACTTTCTAAGCTTGCATAATTTATTGAAATAGTAATACTTGGCAATATCATCTTATTTAAACGTATTAGAATCCATGCATAAACCCAACATACATAATATTTTATGTCAAAACAAATATATAAACTTAACTAAGAAATCAAAATTAATAAAGTTTTATTTTTAATTTTTAAATTACTATTAGTACTTATGATATTTTATGTTAATAAAGCAAATATATAAAGTTACTTAGATGAAAAAAATTTAAAAATGCTTTGCTTTTGCTATATATTCGATCCTATAAAAAATGCATCATAAGAATTATTCTTAATACATTCCTTGATGAAGCATTTAAATCATTCTTCTTCATTAAACATATGTTTTTAGGCTATATATTTGTCACAACAATTACATAATAGGCTACGTAATTTTATATTTCGGCTTTCTAAAAATGTTTCTTAAAAGCTGAAATTCTTTATGTAAAAAAAAATTAGGAATTTGCATCTGTGAAGACGAAAAAATAGTAAGTAGAGATAGAAATATAGATATAAGTAAATCACATTTACACATGTATAACATATATCAGGGACGGCCAAACTTTTGGGATCCGCGGTCTACTTCACATTTAAAAAAATCGAAGGCGGTCTACCAATGACAGAAAAAACGTATATGTTTATATATTTACAGTCGGTAACAGAAAAAATGGTATATTATCTAATTTTTCTTAAAAAAAAAAAAAAAAAAAAAAAAAAAAAAAAAACTTAGTATTTACAAAATAAAAATTTACTGACGAAAATAATCAAAATATTCATATACATAAAAATTGACCATACAATTCACTTTGTTTAGATGAAATTTGACATTGTATATCTGCGTGCGACAAATTTATCATTTTGTGGCGGATACGAGCTTATTGCAATGCGTAAACACGAAATTATATGTTCATCTGTTAAACTCGACCGTTTTTATGGCGTTCATGGTTGAAAAAGCAGATTCGCAAAGATACGTGGATCCAAAGTATGATTTCAAATACAAAATCAATTTGTAAATATTTCGAAATGTTTCCTCAGAAATTAACTTCCAAAAATCAGTATCGCTAGGTGCTCTGTATTTAAGAAATATATCACATCTTAATGTAATAATTTCTTCCTCGACCGTTTCTGAAGTGGTATCTATTAAATGTCCTATTTTTTCAGATACTCCATCAATATTGACACTTTCATTAAAAGGAAATATCGTAAAATTGAGTATTTCTTCCAGCCTAAATAAGTCAGTGAATCTTTTTTCAAATTCTTCAAACAAAAATTCTAAGTGCTCAGCGAAATCTTCGAAGTCTCGGTTTGGATTATGGATGCACTCTTCCTCTATATTTTTGAAGTTTCTCAATTCATGTTTTCTTATTTGAGACGCATACCTTTTTATCATTTCTTTGAAAGTTTTAATCACACTCATCATGTCTGTTAAACGTTTATTCTTTCCTTGTATATTTAGGTTTAAGTCGTTAGGTTTTGCAGTGATATCGCAGAGAAAAGCTAGTTTCATGAGCCATTTCCAATCTTCCAATTCAGTAATGTGCTCTCCTTTTATTTGTATAAAATTTCTTATTACTGGTAACAGAATACGAAATCTTTTTTAAAAAGCACCACGGCTTAGCCACCTCAAGTCTGTGTGCAATAAGAGATCTCCGTACTCTGATTCAGTTTCTTCCAAAAGCGCCCAAAATTGTCATATGTGAAGACTTCTTGAACGAATTGAATTGACGATTTTAAAATCTATTTGCATTATATCATTCTACTTTAGTGTTTTTGAACACAATACCTGTTGATGGATAATGCAATGATAGCTGGTAAAACTAGGAATTTCCTCATCATTATTGCATAAGGCAATAAAACCAGTTCGATTCCCGACCATTGCTGGAGCTCCATCTGTTGTAATAGAGACCAATTTATATATTGGAAATTCTGTCTTATCAATAAAGTTTTTAAATGAATTATAGATATCTTGTCCCTTCGTTTGTCCTTTCAATGGAATTATAGTTAATAATTCTTATTTTGAAGTCATATCTACGAAAACTATTCTCACAAAAATGCATAACTGTGCAATGTCACTAATATCTGTGGATTCATCAAGCTGAAGTGATAGGAACTTACAAGCTTTTAAATCGTCATTTAATAAATTTTCCAAATTATTATTCATAGCTTCAGTTCGTCGCATCACAGTGTTACGTGACAAAGAAATATTATTTATTGACGATATTATTTCAGATTTGTTTTTAAAATCGTGAAAAAACTTTTCTCCCGCTTTAATGAAAGCTTCTTTTATCAATTCTCCATCTTAAAATGGTTTCTTCGCTTTATCAAAACTTCTGTAATTTTAAACGACGCCAATGTTACTGCTTTAGCTTTGGTGCCTGGTTTCGTAAATACCGATTGCTGTAAATGTAAATTCGACTTTAATTTATGCACTTTAACTTTTCGAAGTTCACTGCCGTTTGGAAAGTCTGTAGCGTATTTTAAGTGCATGGTTTTAAAAGGTCTTTCGACGTTTGATTTTTTTGGTAATGCCACACTTGAGTTACATATGAGATAAACACATTTCTTCTTCATCATAACAAAAAAGAAATCATCTTCCCACTCATTGTGATAATGGTATGTTTTACTTCTCTTAGCATTGGTACTTGGCTGAGTCATTTTGGACGGGTTGTTGAAAAACAAATTTAACAGTTTCGAACAACAGTTCGAACATTCAAGTTTTGAAACAAATTCGTATCAGTGCGGTAGGAAGCGAGCGACCTGGAACGTAAGACGATTAACTTAGAAGAGAAACTAAACAGCCAGAAGAGACGGGTAGACTAGACGACTCGGCACGTCGGTATCATGCGCCGGCTACTGGATATAATCTAAGCATCCCACTTTGTCAAATTGTTTCGATTTAATTCCACTGTAAAACGAAAAATCCAGTGTCTTACTTTGCACAGTTTGTTTTAGGTTTTAAAGCAAAATTTGTAGTAAATTTTTGTTTTAAATTATTCATTAATTCAATGACATAAGTCATCAATTAAATTGTTAATATCGGAGATCACTATCGGAATGGTCGCGCGGTCTACCTAAAATGTCTTCGCGGTCGACCAGTAGAGCACGGTCGACGTCTTGGCCATCCCTGACATATATTAACAAAATCACGAACCGACAACATTTGAGCTGATTTTACGAATCAAGAGGAAATATGACATTAAATTTTGTCAAGTTCTGAAAATGCTAATTTATGACATTTAGCTGAATATTGCTTCAAACTAATTAAGGTAAATTGCATGAATCAATTAAAAATTAAAGGAGTTTCCAGTATTAAATAAATAATATGTTACTTATTTGTTTTTGGAATTAAAGTTTCAGAGAACTAATTTAAGTATTAATTTATTAGAGATTTTTCATAATAAAAAGGGGATTTTAAAAATTTTGATTCCGTATTATTTTTTATTACTTTAACACATTTGAAACTCTGAAATTTTGCAATCGTTAAAATATGATGTATTTTTCTTGTCAATTTAAGTCCAAGGAAATTGATTAGTATTAATAAAATTGAAAGTTCTGCTTCCAATTTTCGAGCTTATTCAATAATAGTATTATTGAGCTTATTCAACAATATAATGTAGTTAATCACTAGAAAAATCTATTTTTTTAATTTATCGTATTTATAATTCTATTTCTAGTAAAAACATTCAAGTTATGTAACACATACTTATATTATCAAAATTATAAAAATAAAATTATTTCTATCAAGGAGTAGAAAAGATATACATTTAATTTTTTACAAACTAAAATTTTTATATGCTTAAAGCTTCTTATTCAATTGATATGAATGAGAAAAGTAAAAATTAATGTGAAATGCTTTTTTATCAGTATGTAAATTAAGTATACATAAATGAAAAATATTATATTACAATTATTTTGTACATTTTAGGGAATAATATTAACCTTATTTTAATATTATGCAACATAAACCTCATGTGATTTGAAATAAAATATTAAAGACTATTTTTTTAATATTGATTATATGTAATTTTCATAAATTTTAAAACATTATTTATGAAATTTTAGACAAAACATACAATACTCACTTGATTTTAATGGCATAAAATAATAATCTTACGAAAAAACTGTGTATACATAAATGCTATACTCTTATCTAAAAATGTAAATAAAAACTTTATTATCAATTGTATCCAAAATTTAAATGTAAAACTTGCAATTCATATTTAATATGAATCGTTTTGCGATTAAAATAATAGAATATCTATTATGTTAAAATTCTAATAAACTATACAAATTATTCTAACAAAAGATATTATGTATATAGTAGAATGTAAATATATACTCAAAGTAAGTATTTTCTGCAACAACAGCTATATAAATTAATATAGTTCTACACTGCAAAAGTATTTCATATAATATAAAAGTATTATTTTATAATATTTTTTATTTAAAGATGTAAGATATATATTATTATTTACACTACATATTAAAATAAAGAAACACTCCATTGAGTATTGTGGATAGAAAAAGCTTTAATCACTTATGCACAAGAGAGTGATAAGATTATAATTTGTAGTTAGTCAATAATATTGAAATACTTCCCTTTCAATGTTACTGATCAACTACAAATTATTATCTTATATCTCAGACACATTTTAAAAATATATTAAAAAATGTTTGAAGTATGTTATTAGACGGAAAGAGAAGGGTCATTATATAATGAGATACTTAAACCTAAATGAAAATAATATGTCTAAAAAGTCATTAAAATCTACAGTTTTTGAATACACTATGATATATCAAAAAATATTATGATAATTATTAATTATATATTGTATGTGACAAACATACCGATAATACATTATATTGTGTTATCTTGGCAAAAAAAAAAAAAAAAAAATTAAATTTTTCAAAAAATGGAAAAACATATATATGAAACTAAATGTCCAGATAACTCAGGTACTTCAATATTCGAAACATAATAAAATACTGTAAGAGTAGAGAGGGAAACGAGTAAAAATTCAAGCAATGTTGTAACACTGTATAATGTAAATTAATCAATTAGATGCAGAAATGAAACCAAAAGAAAGTTACGAGTATATAATTCGAAGCCAAATTATATATTATTCTTAAATAGATACCACTCGTATTTCAAATGCAATTTGGATTGGAATAAGAGAGATGTTCGAGAAAAAGTTAATAAATAAATTGCTAATTAATTATTAGGTTTTTATTAAAAATATTAATTAATTAACAGTTTCAATAACGTAAATTACGGTATTGGTACGAATTGTCAAGAAACATATAGTTAAATTGTGTATATATAACTGAATACATATATATATATATATATATATATATATATATATATATATATATAAATATATATACACATGTGTGTTTGTTGGACAATAAGGTAAAATTTTATATGCATAATACAATTTTATTTACGCAGCAATTACATCCTTAATGTTATTCTTTGCAATTCCTTGCTATGCTGATTCAGAAATATTACCTCACTTAGGAATGATGAATGTATGAGCAAATAACAAAAAAGAAGGTTCTTATGAAATAAATTATATATTTAAATTGATAATTTATAAAATTATAAAATAGGAACAAGGTGTTCATGAACTGATTAACTCATATATTTTTTGCTGTATTTATTATTTTCTTTTTTTTTCTGATGCCTTGTATCGAATGGTAAAGTGGGTATTACTCCCTAAGTATTGGAATCTTCTTAACTGATCTTTTCTACCGAATTACTAAGGCTCTTAAGCAGCAACTTTCACACCTATACTTGATATGAAATCAATTATCACCTTAATATTTTCTATGAGACGAATTATGCTCTTGTTGATAAGCATTGAATATGGTCATTAATATTGTTGATTCCACAGAACCCTTGCTGTTTAAAAATTCATAAATCATTAAACATCACATTGTTTCAATGCTTTTAAGCTTCAATGAAATGTCTGCTGTTAAACTATTAAACGTAATGTGTGTGTGTGATTTTATTAATAATTGAAAATATATCGTTATATTTACTGTTATTATCTTTAAAAATCGCTTCGTATTTTAATTTTATCTCATCAAGAATTTTTAAGCATGATTAGAATTGGAAAGAAAATCGACAAGTAGAGGTAGGAATTACTTAAAAGTGATTTTAAAGATTATCCCATATTCAAGAGTAAAAAAAAAATATATATATATATATTTGGATTGCAGCATGAATAATAATGTATGAAATTTTATTAAAACAAATAGCCAGAATTTTATTTTTTAATCATTTAGAAAGTTCTATCACAACTTTTTTTATTTTTAATCTGGTGATTAATCTTATCATAACAGATATATATTGGCTATGATCACCAGACAAATATAATTTCAAATTTGGTTACAAAACTTTCACATCTAAAACATCAACTAGGAAAATTTTACCTCGATATCTAATAACATATGGCATTTTTCTTGGCAAAAAATAAATTCCGTCCAAAAATTTCCAAATTTCCTTATAAATATTGTAACAATATATTTAATTTATGGTTTTAAAATACTCTAAAGTATTCACTTCATAAATTCTTTAAATGACAGGACAGGCTCCGTACATCAGAGTTAGGTCATTGCTATCTTAATAACTTCTGGAATGTTATTATACAAATTTTTTTAATTTAAGTTTATGTTCGGTAACTGATTTTATTATAACAACATGTAACAAAGGTTTGTTGAATAAATTCTAAATATTTGCAAAGCCAAATCCAAAATATGATACCAAAATATTTATTCCCTTTCAATAATTATCAGAACCAACGTTTTTTCTCCACATTAACATGTCTCATTTTATTAGAATTTTTAAAATTATTCCGATTTATAATAGTTATTTAAATGTTAATGCAACGAAAATTAGTGATGAAACAAATGGTACAATAAATTAATTTGATACTGTATGAAATTGAAAAGAATAGCATACCAATTGAAAAATTAAATGAATTTTTACTAAGAATCAGATCTAAATATTCCCAGATTGCATTAGCTATGTACAATGATATTTAATAGAATTCTTTAGTATTTATCTTATGTAATAAATGCACAAGAGTAATGCTGAAATCAAATATTTTTCAAAAGTACCATATATGTTCTCATTAGAAAGACTCAAAATATCACCATGATAAAAAATACATATTTTTGTCAATATAAATTCTTATGTATAAATAAAGTGAAAAATAAAAGTTTGAAAGAAATATTTTAGGAACTTTTGGAAATAAAAATTACAAAAATTTACAAGTTCCGTTTATTTAGTACAACAGTTTTTTTTTTTTTTAAAAAAAAAATAACATATTTTTTTAAAATTATGTACGGCATTCTATTTTTCACAAGCTCTTCATGCAAATCATAATAGTGTCGCATAATATTTCTTTTAATATCTAAGTTTGCTGTAAAAAATTATATATACAAGTATTAAAAGAAAGTGAAAGAAAGCTAATAAATTTAGAAATTGACAAAATGAAAAGTAAGATTGAGTTATCATTTTCTAAATTCTAAAACAATTGAAACAATTTTTGTGCAAAAAGTGGATACTCGGGAAAATGGCTAAAGCCATTAATTGTGAGCAGCCTCAATACGAGAAGTCAAACTGTGTCAGCTCTGAAGACACCATTCTGTCTTTAAATGATCGGGAATGCGCTGAAGCTCTTGGTAGGCATTATTATTGAGTAAACAATTCTGAGTTAGTACAAAATGACAAAATAATTGCAGCCCAGGCTAATCATTGTAGCTCATCATTGTCGCTAGGTCCATTAAAACATTCGTTGTTTAATAAGCTATAAATTTGTTTTAATCATGTATATTTTAATCGTAATGAACATAATGAACCATAATTGTTTTAATGCAAGTTGATTTTGCAAAATCTCCGGGTAACCTGATGGTATGCTTGGGCTGATGATTACTAACTTTGGAGTTCGTGGAAATATCTCCTACTTGATATTTTTAATAACTCCTGGAAAATCGGTAAATTATTAAGAAATTGGAAAAGCGTTATTATAATACCTATTAAGAAGACTAATAAACCAGCTGGCATCCCAAACAGTTATCGACCAATTTCATTGACAAATTTTGTCTGCAAGGTCTTTGACAAAATGCTTTTGAATCGCATCAACTTTCACCTGACTACTAATAACCTTACGAATAATAAGACCAACGAACTGTATGGATTTTGGAAAGGACATGATACTCACGATCAATTTTTTTATTTTGCCCAACATATTCGAGATGTCCATAATAATAAACCATACAACATACAACTGCAGTCTCATTAGACTTGAATAAAGCATTTGACAAAGTATGAAGGTACAAGCTAGTCAATAAATTATACGAAAATCTTGCTATTGATGGGCGGCCTCTTTCATAAATTAACAGCTTCCTTAAAAATAGATTCTTGAGGGTCAACTATAACGGCGCACTATCAAGTAACTATCGTTCCAGGTAGTGTGTCTCCAAGGGGTTTATTCTGAGCCTTACCCTCTTTTCTCTTTTCATATCTGTATTGGAATCAGAATCTGTTATTTCTTGTGATCGCAAAATTGTGTTATTTGCTAAAGATATTGTTCTTTGGTGTAGTGGATCAAAAATTGATGTCATGGAGACCAACTTAAATCATTCAATTCCGAATATTTTAGATTTTGCGAGGGACCATAAACTTCACTTTAATCCTGATAAATCTACTTTAGAATTCTTTACGGCAAATAGGATTTTTTTTTAAATATTTTCCTAAAGTTTATATGTACTCTCAACTTTTACTTCGTGAATGAAACCTTAAATATTTTGATTTTGTTCTTGAGATCTCTTGCAATAAACATATTGACTCACTTGTCAATTGTGCCATGAAACGACTTGATTTTCTGATATTTATTTCTGGTTGTGACTGGGGTGCAGATGCCAAGAGACTAAGAATTACATACATTTCTCTGGTTCATCCAGTTCTTGAATATGGCTTTCAAATATATCACATTGTCTTAAACACTAATTTGTAGAAACTAAAACGAGTACAGCTCAGTGCAGCACGTATTATTACGGGGCTCCATGCACACCATCTAATATTGTACTCTACGATGCTGACTTGCAACCGTTGCTGGTCAGTATTCCTAATCTTATAAAGTATAGTAAACTTTACAGCTACCATGACTAACAGCGTACCGCTTATTTCTTGTGTGGTTGGAGGAATGAACAGTGGCTAAAAAAGCATTGTACTCTTGGACATGGTAAAAAGTTGGTTTTTTGAAGTCTTCTCTTTCTGCTAACATTCTGATACGCATTGTCTCTCTTCTTGACTCAACGTCTGGGGTGATATTCTATATAGAATTACTGACTCACACAAATAATTCCATTTAACAGCCTGAATTCTTAAGGCATGCCGCTCTAGAAGCAATCAATAGTATAATAATGAGTAATCATTTCAAGAAATATTGTAGACCAAAGGGGTTCACGCAAGTAAATTCTTGTTTTCAAAAATATTTAATTCTCTTGATATAAATTCATGAGGCATTTTTATTTTCAAAGAAACTTAAATCATTATCACAGTCCTCCATTATACATTTCCAATCAATGCCATCATATGTTAACCTTAAATAAAACGACATCGCCGATAGGCTGGCTAAAAAAGTATCATATCTATCTCTGTGTCCTACTGAGTTTTTGACTTTTTGGGAAATTTATTCTAGGAGTAGATCTCTAGTCAATTCATCTTGGCAAATACCGCGATATTTCCCTTGGGCTGTGACTCTGGCCCTGGAGGTTCTTTGAGCTTTGGTGGTGAAAGGCATGAACCATGCCTTGTCTAGGATCCAATCTGGCCATCTTAACACTCTAAGGTGTTCTTGCGGTAACAATGTCTTTCCCACTTGCACAAAGTGCAACACAGAGGAAGCCAATCTTGAACATATACTGAATTGTATTGGCTTTTTACTGAGTGACCTTCTACGCAACCATGTTGCGGTATCTGAGGGGTTGAGGGCAATTATCGACCTGATCAGATTCAGATTGTGATATAAAAAAGAATAATATTTATTTAGATTTACTAAAAACTGTCTCTGTGTCAATGAAAACTGTATTTCCTTTTTTTAAAATGAAATAAGAAATAAAATTTAAAATAAAATATCTATTCAAAACCTCTTTTTTTCAATTATAAATATGCTAATCATACAATTGTAAGTAAAAATAAGAAAAGTAAAGAAATAAACAAACAATAAATGTCTGTATAATATGTATAATTCAATAAATTTTTAGAAACAAATTATTATTTTTTTTACATTTATGCTGGTCAAGTTTTATATAACTTAGTTATTTGTTTGTTAATTGTGCTTAATTTCTAAATAAATATTACTATAAACTGATTTGGTTTAAGCATTATTTCTTTTCTAATAATGTTAATGAAGTCGAATCATTACTTATAATACTTCATAAAATTCATGAAAATTATATATGAGCTTATAGTGTACGGTTACTTAAATGATGAATTACTCACCCCTTTGTTGTATTGTATGAATTTGAATTTCTTAATTCCCATTAATAAAAATGAGATGAATCTGGTCACGATTCAGACATTCCTACAGTCATTGAGCTAGATTAACAATGATACTTTTTTAAAAACTAAAAGCCAATTATTTTTAATAACTGAAAAAATAAAATTTTAATTTAATGAATATTGCTGAATGTTAAGATTCCGTTGTAAAAATAATGGAAGCAACTGTAATATTTGGTATAACAATGTGGTCCAAGTTATTTGAAGCAATGTAATCTTATTCATAATACTGTCTAAAGCATAATATACTGTTTTCTTTCACAAATTCCTATTGTTAAATTTTTCTCAAAAATTATTGTTATCAAAGAAAATTTTCTAATACTCATCAGTTTGTCATAGCTTAGCTTCTAAAATTAATGATTTGATACACTTTTGATATAAAAAATAAAAATAACACACGATTTTTTTTTCATTTTCTTAGAAATGAAAAAATGGTTATATGGTTATAAAAATTAAATTAATTATAATTTAGTTCACCTTTGTAAAAGTTTAATTTTATCTTATTTTTAAATTTAGTATTACGTGTGTTTAATTATAAACCATTTCATGTATATATGATTTATGAAAACAGAAATTTAAACACAACTTTAAATTTATTCTAATTATATTTCTAAAAATATAAAAAGAATATTTCTTAACTATGTATTTCAGTGTTGATTTACATTTCCACAAAGGATTATTTTTTAAAAAAGTTAATTTACATGGCAATAACATTTATAATAGTGTATTAGTAAATTTACTTCCCAAAGTAAATAATGTGATGGAAGAAAAATATAATTATTGAAAAAGCCACTGATTTCTTCATGCAAACATACCATTTCCTGTAAAATTGATTTCTTAGGAACAAATCAAGGAAAAACATGTTTTGTTGTGCAATAGAACTTGTAATATGATTGTAAATAAGTAAAATTTTGTATTAAGTAAAATGTTTATCATTTGAAAATGGATTTATTTATATGGCAATTACAACAAAAATACTGTTGATTGAAATATTATCGTGTTTTAAAGTAAATATTTTTACAGCATGATTGTAGAAAAATATATTTAATTGGAAAGTTACTGAGTACTTCGTGATAAAATGTTATTTAGTTTAAATAGATTTTTTGTGTAATGCATTGAAAAATTTAACATAATGATTTATAATGGTTCCATTGTTTGCAAATAAAATAAAATTTTTAAAAATACAAATTTATCTAATACCACTTTTAGCATGTAATGATAAAAGTAGTCAACAATAATAAGTTGTCAACAATTCATAAAATTTACTTCAATAATATAAAAAAAGATTTGTAGTTTTTATTATATTAACATTAAAACTGATTTAAGTACTTAATCTTTATAATAAGAATATTTAATATTGGTATTAATATTTATGACAAAATTTTTAGATGTGTTAATTCATAAAACAAGCAAATTGGAAAATTATTATAATATTATTAAGAAATTTTTAAAAAAAATTAAACAATTTATGCAACTTTTTAAAATGAATTTCAAAGATATATACTTTAAACTAATTATATGTGTGGTGTTTCATTTAGTATGAACAATTGCTTTCTCCACACACACTTCAGTGGAAATTTTATGTTTATAGAAATAACTAACTTCTCTATTTTAGTTGTATATAAATATCCAAACAGTTGAGCCAAAGAAATTATTATGTTAAACGTGGAATTATGGTGTGATTGGAATAGGATATGATGCAATAACATTATATTCAGCAAATATTTTACTGCTGAATTTTAGTGATTGAACGCTTAGATAGTGCCGAAGTAACTTAAATGAGTTATAATCATTAATAATTAATTTTTTTATAGTAATAGATTTAATATTGTTGATTTATGAAATACAGAGAATAATTATTTATAAAATTATATATTTTTGATTTAATGAGTCTAATCTTTGGTATACTTTATTGTCTAATGAACAATTTAAATTAAACTAGCAATATAAAACAAATTTTGGTGAAAACAAAATTCGCGCGAGTTGCAAATATTAGAAAGAGAAACAAAATTCTTCAGATACAGAAATTCAAAATTCTTCGAAGATACAGAAAAACATCCAACCCAGATAAAAATAATATACATTTTTCTAACTAACTTGGTAGCAATAAACTTTCAAAATTCAAAATGACAGCATTTTGAAAGAAATGATCTTTCCATACTTTTTTCTTTCTATACATGGGAATGGGATAAATCTAATTTGTATAAGTATTATTTTGTAATCACTTATTACTCAAATTTTTAATTTAAGAAGCGTATTATAATGGATATTCATTTCTAAATGTTCATTTAAAATAAAAACAGATAAATTAGATTAAAAAATAAACCATTTCTAGTATAAAAATATCTTTTTAAAAATTAATAAAAATACTTGGATTTTGTATATATATCGACTGAAAATTTCATGCAGAAAATTTCAGTTCATCTGATTCTAATGTTCAAAGGTAAATTAAATACTGAAAGATTATCATACAAACATATGAATCCATGT
>JAPDSC010043345.1:0-10145 GCA_026290005.1 Latrodectus geometricus
ATCAAAACTTACTGCAAAATATTGTTAAAGTTGGGTGATTTGTATTTATGTGATTCATTACTTCATGTATGGTGTATTTTATTGTATTTTTTCTCTTAAAATTCTCACAAATTCTTGATTCTGATTTTCATTTCTTAGCTCAAGTTTTCAAATTTCTACAAAATTAAAGGAATCTGTTCTTTTTAATTGTTCATTTATAATGTGTAAATTGCATATTTTTCTATAAAATATTTTCTATAAGCAGTATCAAAAAAATTTGTTCTAAAATAAGCTGATACATTTGAAAAGCATATTAGTAAGTTTGCATTGTACCCTTATTTTTGTAAACTATTTTTTATTTATTCATATCTTCATTTTATGTTTCAAATTGCACAATATCATTTCATAACTATGTATTTATAAATTTCTTAATATTCTATTCATTTCCTTGAAGCTAAATTTTGTAATATGTATGAAAATTGTTATCAATATCTATATTTAAGCTTAAAATAGGAAATGTGGAAGAAAAAATAGATTCTGTAACTAATCCTTATCAGAGAAACGCAATTTTTCTTTGATATGGATTAGTTATATAATTAATATATAATTTGGTTAAAATTTATGATAATTTGTATTATTGATATTAGTATAAATTTAATTTACTTTCAAATATGGTTCTTAAGAATTAAAACATGTTGTATTTAATTGTAAATAATTCAAACTAATATGAAATATTCTATAAAATTAATTACATTTGTCATTTTCCATACTGTAATAGAAGGGTAGAGAAATAGTTATTCCATCAAGATTATATAATAATTTAAATAATAATTATTACTTACCAAATTTTTTATCCTTTCATAATTTTACTTAATAACATTATGGATTCCTTAGTGTTTAAAATAGTAAGATTATAAAATTCTGTATTGGTTTTGGTAATTTTTAAATTCATTGTATATCTTTTAATCTATTATACATTTTATTTTGTTATTCAAATCCCATATTTATGCCATATATATTTGTTACTTGTAAGTATATGCATAAATTAATCATTTTTCCTTGCACTAAACTGTGCCTTAGTCTTCTTGTTTTTAGGAAAGAAACAGATTTTGTATTTATAAAATAATAAAATCTGTAATAATTAATAAATAAAAATAATCTTCTATAAAGGGAATTAGTACTGATAAATGTCATTTAAGAGAAATGTAATTCTTGTTATTTGTTATAAATTTTAATTAATGTTATGTGTACAGAATGATTTTGTGTTAAATTTTATTTATATAGATCTATACACATCTTGTGATTCAACATTCCAATTATGTTGCATAGTATTCATAAGTATGGAAGTTTAACATTTTATGTTCCTAATCTCATGTGATTTTATGCATATTTAACTTAAATAAAATGTTTGTGCGATTTGAGAATAAAAGAACTATGATTTTTTATGGAAATTTGTACATAGTATTTATTTTGTTTGATTCCGCAATAAATGTTTAGATGAAAAATAAACGTGAAATTGTTTGTTTTGTGTTACTTATACATATACAGTAAATTCTGAATTAGAAAATTATTGATAAGAATGAAATTTTAAGTTATTAATACTTATTGGTTTCTCAAATTTAATAATTCTTTTTCATCATTATTGTGAATATTTTTTTATAGAAATTGAATAATCCATTATGGTGTCTAATTCCTGTTATTTACTATTTTTTTTATATTATTTAAAATTTTTTTGAAGAAAATTTGTTGAATGGCTCATTTTTGCTTTAATAACTGCTTGCCTCAGTTCAATTAGCTGTTAAAGTATGTAGATAATAGGAAATTTATTTATTAATATATGAAATTGATTTATTATTAAAAATTGCAGTTTTATTTAAACGTTTTTAAATGTTAATATTTTACATATTTATTATACTAATTTATTCAAAATTTAAGTAAATATTCATCCTTAAAGTAAGGATAAATTTGTTTGTTTATAAATGTTTCAGAAAATATATTGGATCTGAAAAAAACCTCATAATTTACTACATTTAAAGTAAAAAGAAATATCCAAGGGAATCTTTGGTATCTTATTTATGAAAATGTTTCATATTTTTCTTACACTGCTAAAGTTGCTTAGGTTTTTATTTTCTTATCCAGAATCTTTTATACGAAAGCATATGCTGTCACAAAATTAGCTACAAATCCATTATACCCTAATAGTCATCATAACTGGAAAGAATAAAATCACTATTACTGTCATAAATATTTGCATCCAGTACATTTTGAAAAGGTTTATAATTTTAGAAACTACTAAAAAATAGTGCAAACATTTTATTTAGATTTTATAAACAAAATAATTGTTATTATTGACAAAACATAATTAAACGCCAAATTTTATTTCTGACAAAATTTTCTTACCAATTGCTTCGATGATCAATTTCAAGAATATAATAAAATTTTTCCTAAAATCTTTATATCCAGAAGTTTAGGAATTTTATTAGCAATCTTGAAAATTTAAATGGTATGAATATTTGATTCTGATATATATATTTATATGTATCCATATGACTTTATTGATTAGGACGTTGTTATCAAAGGTAGGGAGTTCTAATCTTAACTTAACCGAAAATCCGTCCATATGAGGGCTAATTATCTACGTGATATTTTTTTTTAAAGTAATTCCGAACCACATGAGAAATAGCTGTTTGCAATGAGTTATTCGATTTCAGAAGGTTATAAATTAAAACCACAGTTTTGATCATTCAACTACAATGTCAACCAATTGATTAGGTTGTTCTTGTAATCAGATAGTAGTGAGTTCTGATCCCGACCCAACTAAAAATACATCTTATTCGCTTATGGCAGTTGAGGTAGCTAAAAATATGTTGTGATTGCAATGTGCTCCATGAGAAATGATACCGTATGAAGTCTTACTTATTTCCTGCTTTTAAATTATGAGGACTCACTTTCGCCATGTTGGCATGCTCTCATGGGTTCCCAGTATATCATTTTGACCCTTTGCAGCGCTGACAGGTGAAAATCTTAGTAGGTAGGTGTTGGAAACAATCATACTATATATGTAATCTATTCGAGGAAAATTAATACTTTATTTATAAAATATAGCATATGAAAATCATAAGTTTTTTTTAATTTAGATCAGTGTTCGACATTTTTAAGATTACCAGCACTTAAAGAATAGGAAAATATTCAAAGATTCCTTTTAGAAAAATCCTGTAATTAAAAGAATGAATTAAAAAAATTTGCTAAATTACATGCATTATGAAATTTGATAGGAAATGGGCTTTTCCTACCAGGGGAATAATTTTCCAAAGTACTCCACCAATTCTGCATAGTGTCACCCGCTTGCGACACTGAGGTAATCTTTAGAATTTGAGAGTGTAATGAATTGACCAGTTAAACATCAATTTTAGAGGAGTGAGTAACAGCAACTTTCCTAAAGCTATCCCTGTACTTCTCTATTAGTAAGATGGAAGTCTTCGTTATTTAGAAGCAACTACCAAATAGAAAATTACCAATACTTAATCCGCTCCATCAGAGATATTATTTAATTTGGAAACATTGTGACCATGACGTATTAAACATACCCCGACCGCATTTAGTGAACGCGTCTGATCTCTTGTCTGAACTCAACTCCTTCCGATAATGACAACGACGCCTTAACCAATTAGCTATCGTACGTCAATCTTAAGTACTAATAGTAAGTCACATAGAGCTGCATTTTCTATGTGACCACTTTAAATGCTGAGTCTGAAGTATTCAAGAATTATTAGGATTAGCGCTTTGTGAAAGTGAGAGAACATGGAAACGCAGAAAAAAGTATTGGGGTTCATCAAAGTTGTCCTCATGCAGCTATAAAATAAAGCATTATTTACAGCATACTGAGGATTTCGTATTGTTGAGATGACACTATGATGATACATCAAACCTTTGCTTCTGTAATGGAAAGCTAAAATATCTGAAGTCTCTTTCTCCGCTAGGGCTAAGATCCCGCAATGACGCCATATCATTGTCAAGCTTTATTACTGGTAACAGACATCACTTTTTTAAAAATTAATATTTCTCTTTCATAATTATCTTTGGCAATAAAAGAGATAGATATACTTTAAGCATCGGCAATCTTATTTCATGAAAAGCATCTCTTAAATAATTTTTCTTTCTTTCCCAAATCAGAAGTGTGCTAACAGAAAGAGCCTCCTTAATATCTTGCAAAGTTGATTTATAAATTTGTAAAGAAAATCCATTTTTAATCAAATATGAGAAGGGTTCAATATCATTGTCACACTGTATCATTACTATAGGAATTTTTTTTATCACATTAGATATGGTAAAAAATTATTCCTAAAACTCCCATGACCTCTGTTAGTATATCAACTCTTTGTCGATGGTACACAATTTCATGAGTTGTTCCTAATGCTTTCATGACAACCATTTGTATCAAATCTTTGTCAATAGCAAAAGTAATCTCGAATTTAGCTATTAACTTTCATATATTATAAAAAAAGGCTAACGAATCATTACCATTTTCTATAAAGTTGTCAGTAAGCTTCAGAAAATTGTCCCTTAATGTTCAGAAAACTTTGTTTGTTGGGAAAAATTTACCGCAAATGTTGTTTCAATGCACCATTGGATAACTGTCTTACAAAGAAAATAAAGCGGCGAGTAAGTAATATTATTGCTGCTAAAGTTAATAGTTCAGGATAAAAATTTTTAGTGTTATTTGTTTTCAAATTTCTGAAAAATTTAATAATGTTATTTCAAATGTAATAAAAATATAAGTTTTCGTATTTTCCTCTATTCTTATCTTTTAAAGTACTTTTGTTAGTTAAATTTATTAGTACTTTAAAAGGCCAGTAAAGTATTTCTCTTATTTGTATCCTGATCTCTATTTTTTGTTAAGTGTTTGAGACGTTTTTCGTAAAAGGAATGTGCGATCACTTTTCATTACAATAAAATTAAACCTTTAAAGGAATAAAAACTAAGCAAATGTGTTATAAAGGAGTGCTTGCTTGTGTATAAATGTAAAGTGTATTTTATGTGTTTGTAAATATCTATCAATTTTATTAATGACCAATTGATGAATGATGCATTGAACGAATAGCGTAGTACTTGGGACCTATCCTTCAAATCGCGAAAACAGGTGTTGTAATGAGTTGATTGGACTTTTTGCCTTTACGATATTTGTTTACATTTTTTTTCAGTATAATACACAATGAGATTTGTATTAGAAATCAATAAAATAATATTGCACTAAATATTTCCCATATAATAAATAAAAATGAAAAAAATATCATTGGGGGCAACAAGTTAATACAGAAGCAAATTCATTTTATTATATGCATAAGGATTTTGGAAAGTGGTAAACTTTACTTAAAATTTTTATAAAATGTGATGGAAGATAGCAGTACAGTGAAACAACATTACAAGAAAACTCCCCTTGAAAGGAATATTGTATAGGTGCTTACGAAAAATACTAATGAATTAGATTTAGAATGATTTTTAATCGAGGTAAAAATTAAATTTGCAAGAAATAAGATAAACTTCCACAAAAGAAAACCATTTTTTGTCATAGGTGCTTAAAGGGGAGATTCATAAATGGAGCAGGCCAAGTTGGCAGCCAAAAGATTATTGTTCTAGCCTTCAATCAATATTTCGCGAGTCTTATACCTTGGGCATAAATGTTTGTAATAGTTTCGAGCCCATTATAAACTGTTAGTACGTTCTAATTAAGTCTCTTGAAAAAAATGACCATTGAGGAACGAACAAACAAATAAACCCAGAGAATGTTGCTGCATTTGGCTTGATTTTTATTGTGAGATTTGGAGCTGCAGACTGAAAGTTGGAGCATTTTTGAAAAGTAGCTTATTACGAATACTAAAAAGAAAATCACGATTTTCTTGTCTTTTGATCTCTTGCCTTTCTTTCTCTAATATTATGGCAGTATATGGTTCGAACTTCCCTTACTCCTTTAGCAGTTACAGTAATGAAATCATAAATTCTTCTCTGATTGTGATGGATCTTGTCCGACAGCTGCATCTCATCTTATTGTGAATATTATATTGTCTTCACATATGATATCAAAAACTATAAAGAAAAAATAGAAATAAATTACAAAAAAATCATTTTTATTGATCCTGATTTGATGTAATTAAAATTTTTCGTAGCTTTTTCAATTTTTCTAAATATTGCAAAAAATAAATTAAAATTGTGCTTTTATTATTTACATTCAAATTTTTTATTTTCAATAAGTGTTCTCTAACAGACAAAAAAATTCAAATATTTTCCTTTTAAAAAGTGGAAGAATATCTTAGAAATTGGGTTTGGAATTCTACAAATTGAGATAGAATAGACAAAATAAAAGAAAAATTGTAAATTAAATTGTGAAGCAAATTATGTAAATTTGTTATTTTATAATATTATTTTTTCTTTTGTAGATTCTGTCTTGTTTTAAATACCATTATAAATAAAATATTACTTAATAATATTTTATTTGTACATACTACCTGATTTTTTAATGGAAAAAAATTAATTTCAATTAATTTGCGTATATGATTTATAATTATCCATTGAAATAAGAATCTATATATTAAAATAAATTTGAATTTTTTGTATATTTTCATGTACTAACTCATGTTGTTGCAGTGAATATAAAATTGCTTAGACAAGTATTTTTGAAAAGAAAAACAATGAAACAAATATAATAGCTAATTTATAAATAAAAAAATAAAATTCTATAAAAATAAAAAAATATTTTATAAGTAAATTTGATGCATAAAAGTTTATCTCAGGCTTTTGAATAAATATATTATCTGTAAAACTTGGATAATTAATATTGCCAATTTACAACAAAAAAGTTTTTGAAATCTATTTTATAATTTCCATATATACTGTTTCTCTCTTTTTAAGAATAAATGCGCATTTAATGTCAGTTGACAATTATGTGAAAAGAAGCATGGTTTTTTTTAAAAAAATTATAACCAAAACACCCATGCACAGATTCAGTTTTAACTTAAGGAATTTCTAATATTTCTATATTTTTATAATATAGAAACTATTATCAGATAACTATGAATAAAGGTTTTTTTTAACTTAGAAATTTAAAATAAGTTATTTTCTATCTAGGTCGATAAAGCGGCCACCGGTAATAAATTTGCAAAAAGCCAATGGATAAAAATGTACAGGAAATTTCAAGGGCCATAGGCATTTGAAACTGACATTGCTGTCAGCCCTGCATTGTTCCGGCCTGTCTGTATTGCTGGGCCAATAACAACATGAGAGGTCACATGATCGGCAGAGCCGATGTGGCCAAGACAGTAGCATCTTGTGTTTGCTGAGATACTCAATAAGAGTAAAGAAATAGCTTTGACATGTTTTCCTCTACTTACATAACTATACGAAGCGTATTCAGAAAGTAAGTACCGTTTTGAAAACAAAAAGTAGCAACAAAATTTTTCTCAAGACAATATTATTTTTACACGAAAAAGCATATCTTAAACTATTTTTCTACATAGATTCCGTCAATGTTAAATCACTTGTCATATCAGGTTACGAGCTTTCCTGTACCTTCTTTACAGAAACTTCCCGCCAATGATGATAACCACAATTTTGCAGCAGTACGTGAAGTTTTCGGAAATTCGTCTGAAAGCTTCGTCATTGTGAAATGTCTATCCTTGTGGGTTTTTTCTTCAATATTCCTTTCCAGAACATCGTTGACCGACCATTCTGAATCTCATCGTGGACATTTGTTCGACCTTCATAAAACTTTCTAACTCACTTTCTTACCATCATTGCTTATTCACCATAAACGTTAAATTTTGCCATAACCATAAACTTCACCATAAACATTTAATTTGTCTATAGATTTCAGTGGTTAGAATTCCTTGCGTTCAGAAAACGAATTACAGCACGAATCTCACAGTCGGCGGGATCAGTAATTGTCTTAAGCATTTTGAGTGTATACAGCAAACTGAAAAAACAACGTAGAGTAACTTAAATGG
Source organism: Latrodectus geometricus (assembly GCA_026290005.1). Classification (NCBI taxonomy): domain Eukaryota; kingdom Metazoa; phylum Arthropoda; class Arachnida; order Araneae; family Theridiidae; genus Latrodectus; species Latrodectus geometricus. The sequence continues at coordinate 7,977 of JAPDSC010043345.1, forward strand.
CATCAGTTGAAAACCAGTCAACAATGAAGTCTAGAGTGCACGTGCGGTACAGAGAAACGGTACTTACTTCCCGAATACGTCTCATATATAGTGATGTCTTCAATTATGCATAGTTTATTCCTCATCAAAATTCTTAATAATTGGCTAGTGTGACAGAGAGAAGCTTTAAATGATTCAACCAAATATTCTATTTCTTTAGATCTTTTTTATTTTTCCCCTTTTTTTAACTAAGCGCATTTTTTAATAATTCTATGTACGTTCGATCAAACCTTGCACTCCTATTTACTTTATTTAAAATAGGATTTCACGTCTTAAGAAACATAAAACAGAATTTGGTGTCGAGTGTCTTAATTTCATGTTTAAAAGAGAATAATGGTACCATGATACATGGTAGCTTTTTTTTTTAACATCCAAATCTTTACCAACATTTTAATTTGCCATGCTTAGTTTCCATTCTAACAATCCGTTAATTATTTTTTATAATCAAAGTTAATTTTTATAAAGCAATGTAAAACTACAATAATTTTCAGATTCAGTCTCTTGGCAAATTACTAATTACATTGTTATTTTAAGTATTAAGTATATTAAGTAATTCCAGTGATATAAAAATATCAATCCAATTAGTTAATACGAGTAATATTAATATATATAACTAAGTACCTAATATTTTACAATAATAAATAAGAAAATTTTCAATTTCTGATAACATTTGTATCGTGAATAAAATTTTATTTCGTGTAAAAATTACTGGTGATTGAAATCGTATACGATAAAATTAAAATCAGTTGACATTCAGCATTTACAAATGCTTTCTTTTATCAGCTTTCGCTTTTGTGTCATTTAAAGTCGTTTAGTTTGAATTAATTTTTTGGTAGTTGTTATTCTCATTAGTCTTTATCTGCAAAAAAGTGGATTGATAATCACAAACAGAATGAATGAAAACCAAAGTGGATGATTTTCATAACATTGCAGAAGAAATGAAGCATTCAAAATCAGAAAGGACTGATTTGGAATGACATAGCTGGTCACACCTGACTCTGGCTAATCTTTGCGACCTTCATTCATTTCATTTCCAAGCATATCTTTTGTTTTAATTTTGTTACTTTACTTACTTTATAAAAAAATTAGTGTCACTTTGTTATTTGAATCTAATGTTTTTGCTAATTGGAATCACGAAGAAAAAATTAAAACAATATCAATTGTATTTATGTTGACAAAAATAGGTATTTGTAAGTCATATTTTATATAGTGAATGCAGTCACGTGACTAATATTTGTATGGTGAGTTAACGCATACCTAATTTTCTGTTATCTGTTAACAGAAAATTATGATATAGACTCAATGATCATAAACTCAATATCGCTTATAAATTGAGAGAATAAAAATAATTTTGCTCGGAAATGAAAAACATATTAGATAAATATTTGTACTTTTTAAAAATATCATTAAGTCCATATTTATAATTCTTTATTGAATGACAAATAGCCCATAGATCATTGAGTTGGAGCAATAGACTGATAAAAAGTATACATATTTTTCTATGAGATTTTTATTTAATGATTTTGTGTTGCGAAAGATAATTACTATAATTTATAATTTTCTAGCAGACTCTTATGGTGTTTTAATTTAATTGTAAATTTAAGAAAAAAAAACACATGTTTTAGCTGATTAGGAATAATAAAGGAACAACACTAATTAAATTCAGATATTAGAGAGAGATTTTGATTTAAAGATTTTGGAGGTGAGATAGTTATTAAAATTTTATTTTCAAGTGGATTAATGAAAATTTTTAACTTAATTAGACTCTACAGGAAAAGTATTTTGTCTGATTGTTGCCTAATGGAATTAGATCTATTCCCTAGAGATTTTGATTCAAAGATTTTGGCTTGAGAAGAAGTAATTATTATAATTTAATTTTCTAGAGTGGATTCATATTTATTATTAACTTAATTATCGCTTTAAGAAGAAAAACATATATTGGTTGCCTATGATCTAAAGTTAGGGCTAATCTTGTTCGAAATAGAAGGTTTTGGGTTTGATATCAATTGTTATTAAATAACAGAAATTGAGCATTGTAATTCAGACCTTTGCCTGCAAATCTCTGAAAGTGAGTGCAGGGGAATTTTGTGTTATCAGCAATCGTATTTCTCGAAAGCTGAAAATAAACTA
>JAPDSC010043367.1:8788-20252 GCA_026290005.1 Latrodectus geometricus
CATAGTGCATTGAATTTTTCAAAATTTTCATGTACAAAAAACTGTCATTAATTTAACAAAAATCAGTTATATAAATATTTTGATGGGTCCATTTATTACATGAAATTCACTTTTAACTGATCAAGGTGATAAATTTATTATAAAAACATTTTTTTAAGAAAATTATTTTTTCTAATGGTGTTGTCTTATGCTCCGAAACTATCGAAACTAACGAAACTATTAACATTTTGTAACTAAGTCATGCACTCACAATTATACTTGTACTTGTATAGATTCCAGCATAAAATGGAATATGTGCAAACATATCTATTTAATATGTTGTGTAAAATCCATGAACACTGGTAATAATTCTGAAGATGTAATTCTTCAAAACGATGATGATCCCACGTTACATATGCATATTACTGATCAAAATAAAGAGAGAGAGTCAGACGTATTAGTTTCTAAGCAAAAATAATTCCCCTGCTTCAAATATAAACCTTTCTCTTAAAAAAGAGAAACTCAAACAAAAAATTATAAGCATTATTGATTCAATATCATCAGACAGTCTGATTGTAGCAGCTGAAAGATTTATTTCCCCAATAGAACCAACTTTAAATGCCATAATTACATCAACCTATTGTTCACTGACATCACAAGATAATCTTAAAAAAAGTCCCCGCAAACAAAAACATTACCTGTCAGAGGCTTTTTTTACTCTACACACAGAATTCGTAAAAAACCAAAAAATTCAATTGTAAAACCAAATCATATTGAACAACGAAATATAGCCTTATCTCTAATTCTGAACAAGAATTCAATTTCTAAAGAAGAAAATGATATTTAAATTATCTTAAACATGATTTATTCAACATTATTATTATTTTTTGTAACTAAGCCATTTATTTCCATCCAAAAATTGCCCATCATTTAAACATTTGTATGCTTTAAAAATTAGGAGGGCTCAGATCACATTTCTTACTTTATTATTATTACTCAAGGATCATTTACTAAAATCATTATTGTTTTCTAACTTAAGTATAATTTTTGTGAATATTTATAGTACTTTTTAAATATAGTAGGTTCCAGAATCACATGTGTATAGTTTGGAATCATCATTAGTTTTAGTAACCTACAATTGTATTTTTGTAAGGACCTACAATTGCATTTGTAACATACAATTGTATTTGTAAGGAAAACCTTACGAACTTTTTAAAAAGAAACAAATTTAAGTTATATGAAATGAATTCCTTCATTAAAATGTATTTTGTGTTTACAGCAATGTATATTTTCTCAACAAAAGCTAAATTCTATGTTTTTTCAAATTCTTACTTAAAAAGTTTAAAATAAAATTTAGTCCAATTTTAATGAAAAATAATTTAAAATACATTTAACATATTTTAACCATGATTAATTAATACGCTTTTTTAAATATAAAGTCTAGTTATCATTAAGGTACATTGCAATATTTTAAAATCTAATAGTGGCTGCAAGATTTTCTTACAAGAATATTCTAGTTTAAAATTATTTCTTTTAATTTGATTAGAATAATTAAATCTACAATAAAATGAAGAAGTACTAAGAATATGCACAGTTTAATGCAGTTTGTATTAAACAATTTCAACATAAAAGGAACACAAAAACCTATATTTTAACAATAATGTGTGTATCATGAGAGTCAGTAAGGTAAACAATTGTCAGAAAGCAATGTTTATTAAGAAACACTGTTTTTATTTTATCATAATGAAAACCTTATTAACAAATTGATTGCTAAGATACAACTTCCATGCTGATTGAAAAAAATTCTCTTTTCTAATGCCTCACACTTAGCTAAATCAAAGTAAATTAATAAATTATTAATATGAGAGAGTAAAATTTATAAACAATTATATTTTACCATTAATATTTTTAATAAAAAGTACACAATAAGATCATTTTAGGGCTAACTTGATAAAAACTATATAATAATATAAAAATAATTTTCATCATTGAGAGTAATTAGACTTGTTTACTAAAGAAAATATAATCATAGATTTTTTGAATGAAAAATATTCTTAAACATCTTCGTGGATTTGTAATTCCTTAGTTTATTAAGAAATTAAATATCCACGAAAGATGATTAAGAATATTTTTCCATAACTAATATATAGACTTTGTAGCTTAAAATAGTTATATATGTTCCTTAAAAAATCTTCGAACATTTTTTTAAATGACACCTAATGAAGAATGACCAAACACAAAAAATTTTAAAAAACATGTACTACTTTATATTAGTATATAATTATATCTACTAAAACAAACAATAAAAATTGGTACTTTTTTTAATTTAAAGAATTTTTCATGATAATAAAATTTAAACTAGCTGATGTAAAAAACGTTTAACATTCTGAATTATAATTTTAAATCAGGTTATTTTATATAAAATTAAATAAAAATAATTACATGTATGTAAAAATAATAATTAATGGTTGTACAAAGCACCACTTTTTCTTCAGATTAGACATTTTAAATATTTTTCTCACACTTTTTCTAATATTCGCGTATGTATGTGACATCACTCTTTCAGATTCTCAGTTTCTAGACACTTGTTACAGTTTGGGTGTTGTTGCGACTATCTCAGTAACTTTAGAATCCCGTAAAGTAGTTAAAAAAAATGATGCTGAAAAAAAATTTTTCTCTCTAACTACGGAAAACAAAATTACAAATATAACTGGCCATCTATACAATTTTATTTATTTAAGGTTTGCTATTTAAATATTTTTTTCAGTATTAAGGAAAGTGCTTCTTTCCTGTTTAATAATTTTTCCTGACAATTTGCGCAAAAAGTATTTTGTTTTCCCATTTAAATAGTTTTTTTTTTTAAAAAAAAAAAATAATAATGAATGCAGTACTTTGTTTAATAATTTATGAAAGTAAATGACACAGCTTTTTTAATCGCATAATCTTATCGTTAAAAAATAAACTATCGTTAAAATAATCTCTTAAATAAAAGTTATTAAAAGAACTAAATATCCTAAATAATTAATAACTAGTTAATACATTTAAAAATTAAGAATATTTATGAACTATATGCTGGGGAACAACATGAAGCAATTTGATGTCAATTTAGGACAATTTGCCTGGTCGACTGGATCTTACACATGTACTCCTTTTGCTTAATCGTAAAACTTTATTTGCCTTTCTTATTATTTCATTACTTTCTGACTAATATAATTAATTTCTATAATACTTAAATGTGTTGGCATGTTATGGCTCAAAAACAAAATAGCATACAAGCTACGTGCGATTGAGTAAACTGAAAAGCATAAAAACGAAAAAAACTACTGAATTTCATAGATTTATCATTAATGCGGGGAGGAGTCTGTGCTAAGAGAAGAGAGAATTACAGGAAAAACAAAATGCTTTGAAATTAAAATTGAGTTGCAATTACCACTATCTATCTATTTAATCTTCCTTATAAATTACTTTTAAATATTTAACCAAAAATTAATAAAAAAAATAAATAAATAAAATAAAAAACAAATAAAAGTATAAAAACATATACACTTGTGTATATACGAATTAAATAATTTCATTTTATCATATAATCAAACAATGGAAAACTTTATTTTGTTATTCTCTCCTTTTATTTCTAATTTTTCTTTTCTCTCCTATTTTCTTCTACCTCAATTAAGGAAATTTAAATCACAATTGCACTTTAAGGTAATTTCACTTAAACTTATAAGCATCACCACTGGAGGTAGCTCCAGGCACTCCGACAAATCTAAAACAGCTTCCCAGGAGGAGAGGGAGCGGCCGCAAGGCGAGCGCTCATTTTTCGAAGGCTTCAATCCTTCGGGAGAAGGAATGAAAAGTCGGAATTAATAAGAAAACAAATAAAAACAACTTTACAGGGGCTAAGGCGCCCGAAAAGTGATTACATATAAAATAAGGCAGTTAACAAAGTGAAAAATACAATTTCTGGTTAAGAGAATAACTAGAAAAGGTCCTAAATAAAATATACAAAGAATAAATCCTGATTAAATAAATGAATACAAAAACAATCTAGACTATATATAAGAAATTGAACAATATTTACAATTTATAAACAAGTTAAATGGAAGAAGTATTTACAATTTGTGTTTAGATCGATTCGATAAAATAGCGTCACAAAGAAAATGTGCAGCTATAAGTCTAATTTTGAAATCTTCTATGTTATTTTCACAGTTGAAAATCACATTGAAATTTGCTTCACTACAGTTTTCTGCTTTGTTGAAGAAACTGATATTTAATTTTGCAATATGTTGAGATAAGGTGTCCAGTTTTAGATCATTCAAGATTGCATTATTTTTTATGCAAAAAGGAGCTCCGAGCATGTTTCGCGGCGTCTTGTTTTGGAAAGTATCAAGAAGTTTGAGGGTGGCGGTATCAACGGAGCACCAAGCAGGGGATGCATATGTGATGACGGGTCTGATTTTTGCGGTGTAGATAAGTTTCTTTTATTTGACGCTGAGTGTACTAAATTTGCCAAGAAGTGGTGTTAGTCTGAAGAATGGAGCTCTTGCTTTTTGTAGTTTGTTTTTCACATGCGGCTTCCGTGAAAGGTTTTCTTTAATATTGAGGCCGAGATATGCCTTTTTGACCATGGGGATTTTCTTGTCATTCATGTATAGTGCTTTTATAGGCAGTTCCGGGAGGTTTGATAATGAGGAGATTGTATTTGTCAGCATTTATAATTATTTCCCATCTTGTACACCAATTTTCTATTCTTGTAATTTTTTAATACCCAGGTCCACAGAATTGGATTTTTGTACGATTCCGGTGTCATCCGCATAGTAGGCTGCAATGCTGTTGTAGTCTTCTTTAATTATGGGGAAGTCGACTGTGTAGAAGAGATATAATATTTTGCCTAAAAGGCTACATTATGGCATGCCAGTTTCAATTCGTTTAGGGGTAGAGTAGGTCTTGTTGATGCGAATATTAAATGATCTGTTGGACAGATAATTTTGTATGAGTAGAATGATATTGTGATTAAGTCTTAATTTTACAAGTTTGTAAATTAGACCATCGTGCTATAGCCTGTCAAATGCTTTCGAATTGTCAAGAATAACGAAAGCGGAATTTTCTTTGTTGCGTAAATTCTCTTCCAATAAATTCGAGTATTCTGATTTATTGTTTCGTTGTGCATAAATTTTTTCTAAATCCGTACTGCTCATTTGGGAGAAGGCTAAGATATTTTTTAACTCTATTATAAATAATTTTTTCAAATAATTTTAATAGTGAGGAGAGAAGGCTATTAGGTCTGTAGTTGTTGGGCATTGCGAGGTCCTTTCCAGGTTTAGGAATCATGTTGATGATTGCTTCTTTCTATGGAGGAAAGAAATAATTTATTTTAAGGCAAAAGTTGAAAATTTTGGTGATTTCTTGAATAATTTTGGCAGGGAGATTTTTAATCATTTTGTTGTTGGTGTCTTTTCCGGGAGATTTGCGGTTGTTTAGTTTGGAGATGATTGCCATGACTTCAGTGTTGGTCACCGGTTCGATACCTTCGCAGTTGGGATTTTCATTTTTTAATCTTCTGGTTTTATTCAAACAGTTTCTGCGAAGTTGTAATCAGTATCAGTGTTGTTGAGTCGAAACTGCTTCTCCATTGAGTTTGCAAAAGCTTCCGCCTTCTCGACTTCAGTGTATACGAGACCTCTTTCACCGTGCAGGGGTTTGCAGGTTCGTGTCTTGCTCTTCAGACTGTTAGTCATTTTCCAGATGGAGTTATCGTTGGTATCGAGTGATGCAATATGTTCTTCCCATTTAGTTTTGTGTTTATTTATTTCATTTTTAATTTGTCTACTGAATGCGTTGACTTGTGTCTTATATTCTGGGTTGAAAGTTTTCTTATATTTTTTACAGGTTCTATTTCTCTCCTAGATGAGTTCTTTCATTTCTTTTGGTAGTTTGTAGAAATAATCAAATCTTTTGCGTTCTTCGGTGGCCTCTTTAAATGCGTTTTTGATGGTTTCATTGAGAGATGGAATTGCTATATCTACGTCAAGGTTGTTGTTAAGACTAGGTATAGACCATTTTGATATGGTTAGAATATTGGTGTATAAATTCCAGTTTGTCATTTTGATGTTATCTTCGTTTTGAGTTTTGTGAATATTAATAGTGGCCAAGACTGGAAGGTGGTCCGAACCCAGATCATTTATTTCGTCGGCAGCAAGATGGAAGTCCGCGTTAGTGATGTAGAAGTCCAGTATGTTCGGAACATGGTTCTGGAAAATGGGGTAATAGGTGGGTTCCATTGGTGAATAAATTTTTATTTTGGTTTCAATTAAGATGTTAAACAATTTTCTTCCGTTTTCGTTTGTTCTTCTGCATCCCCAAGCATGGTGTTTGCTGTTAAAGTCTCCTATTAATACAGTATCAATTTGTTTTGGAAAGAGGAAGTCAATGTCGGTTTCTGTTAAATTCCTGTCCGGTGGATTGTAGACCGCGCTGAATTTGACTTTTATGTTGTTGGCCAGTTCTGTGATGACAGACACCTCCTCATATCCTGCGTCATTTTTTGTACTAAATAGTGTGGATAGAATGACGTTTTTGACATATATGATAAATCCACCTCCCTTATAGAGTAATCTGTTGCATATGTATTCTTTGTAATTGCGAATTATATAGGAGTGACTGCCGTTGGAGTGCGTTTCCGTGACAGCGCAGATGTCGATATCGTGATGAAAATTTTAAATTCTTCAAATTTATTGTAGAGACCGTTGGCGTTCCAGTTTACTAATCGAAGTAATTCTATCGAATTGGTTCTACTGGTGTATGGTGATTGGCGTTATTAGCAGTAATCGCTGTCATGATTCCTGAGTTCTGGATGTAGGAAACGAATAATTTTAATTGGTCAAGTACTGATTTAGCTCCTTGTAACGTATTTTGGCGGGCGGCCTGTGCATAGGATCGGTTTTCCACTACCACACCTTTATGATTTTAATCGTTGTACTGTCTTTTGTTCTTGTTTTTATTGCTTCGACGAAGGTTTTACAACCTCGAAAGTTAGCTGGGTGGTCTCCTTGACAGTTGGCGCAGCGTGCAGGCAGGTCTTTGCTTTTCTGGCACTCGTGTGTTAGATGGCCTCCCCCGCATTTCACGCACTTAGGTGCGTGCTTGCACATCTTCTGGGAGTGATGTAGCCGCTGGCAGCGGTGACATTGTGTTGGTCCGCTTCTATACTTGACGAAGAGCGCCGGTATTCACAGCGTTAGGAGAAGAAATAGAACTGACCAATCAGAGTGAACAAGTTCTGGTGGGTCTCAGAGCCGCATTGTCTTGTGTCATAAAGAACACAAAAAATAAATACACAGATTGGTAGATAATTTAGGATTTATATTTGAAGTTTGCTTATCAAAGCATTTTTCTTAAGACAATAAAGATGAAACATCATTTAAGATATAATTTTCTGAATAGTTGTAGATTCCTGAATTGAAAGTTTTAACGAGTTTGCCGTGATACACATATTTTTTAAAACGTGATACTGAAAGTGAAATAAATTAGTATAGTTGAACCTTTATTTTACTAAATAATTTTTTAGAAGTATTACTCAATGCAGGGTAATATAATTACACTTTAATAATAATAACAGGATAAACACATACATATCCATATGTGATATGTACTAAATCCTCTTGTAAAATCACAAATTGACTCGATGTTTTTTCTGTTAAGGAAATTTGTCTTCCATACTTTCCAAAAAGGTATTTCTCACACAGATGTATTTTCCACTTCTTCACTAAGCTGATGAGAAATTTAAGATTCATTAAATATTATCAATTTTCTCCCTTCATTTCATTTATGATAAATATGATTAATATCCATTTTGTCCTATTATATTGCTTTCACGATCTTTGAAGAACCTAGCAGAGTTACAATCAAATTTCTCAGAATTTTTTTCCATAAAATTATGGTATTTTAAAAAATTATCAAAGAGAAAAATTGTTGACATTTATTTAAAATTAATATTTTCAGTTGAATTGTTTTATTTTCGACAAAGCAATTTTTTGTTGCAATAATACTATAATTACAATTTAAATTGGGCTTTAAAAATTAGGATATATTTTTCAAAACTCAGCATGTTAATCGGAAACTAAGTTTTCCACTGAAACATAAAAAAACATAATTTAAGAAATTTTAAAAACGAAGTAAATTATTAACTCTTTTTAAGTAAAATGATTAAATATTAGCAAAATTCGATTGGCATATTAAAATGGAATATTAAACAAAATGTAAAACGGAATGTTAAACAAGCAGTCATTTTAAGATAAAATAAATATTAAATAGTGACGGTATCAATTTTAATTTAAATTATCCTTAACATATTTACGTTTTCTCTTAATTAACAATATCTTTTAAGAAATTTTATTGTTTTAGTCCGTAAAAAATATTCAGATGATAGTAGCTGTTTTTGTCAACAGATAGCACCACCACTGAATCTCTTCTGTCTGTGTCTGGTGGTGGACTTCGTTCTGTTTTGATGTCATCTCTTTGCACTTTATAATGAGAGATTTATGTTATTGTTGGTTGAAGATAAAACTAATTGAATAGTGCCTTTTATTTTTTTATGTTCTTATTGTGTTTGTATATTGAAAGGTTAAAGCAAAATTATGTTCTTCATAATTTATAAGAATATGTAAATAGCTTAAAATCAGTATTTTTATCAGCAATGTTAACTTCAGTTTTTAAAACTGAAAGACAAAACAAATTTTAAATGTATGATATTAAATTGTTTAAATTAATGTATTTGAAAACAAGAAAAATATTGACAAAAAAAAAGTTTTTTTAAAAATAACGGAATGATTTTTTTTTTCCAATAGAGAAAACAATTGAAGTTCACAAAATTTCAACAAATTTTTCAATAGGAAATGGGTAAAAAAATTCCTTTAATAAAAAGTTATTTAGAAAAAACTGTAAAATATATTGTATCCTTTTTTTATTGATAAAATACACGCTAAAATGAATTTTACTTATAAAAAGTAATACTATCGCTTAGCATATTATATACTTTTATACGAAAAATTAAACTTAATGTTATAATTTATTGAATAAAAATTAAAATTTTAAGGTTATAAAACAATTTAAAACGACATTATTTAACATGTTAACGAATCAGAATGTGTGGAAAAAGCATATCTATTAAGTATAATATTTGTTCAAAGTTTTCAATAATACATATTAGTATTACTTTGCACATCCATCAAAACACAGTTTTTATCAATCTTAAGGTACGTAATCTATCCATTTTTTAATAAAAAAAACGTTTTTAAATTATTAATTTTAAATGATGCTGATTATGATGTATTTGAGTTGAAATGAATTGTAAAATAATTATATCAATTTAGAGCAATATTTGCTGCAAAATATTCAGAATATAAAATTTATAAAGAAGGTGGTTGCACAGCTAGCATATATTTCTGAGTTTTTTAAACCAATTTTAAAGTAGTACGCTAAATAAATTAAATATACTAATTTAAATTAATAACTGAGTTTAAATATTGTAAATTTCTAGAAAATTTTCAGATGAATAAATTTGTGAAGCATATATTTCTTTACGAAGAAAATTTGTTTTTAAATAGGAAATCATGTATTACATATTTTATTTAAATTTTTTACAAAATCTTATTTTAATTCTCTAATTTTAAAATGTGTTAAAATAAAATATATAAGCCATTGAAAATTACAAAATTTAATGTAAAAATGTTAATAGAAATTTAATGTAAAAATGTTTTTCTGATTTATAATTAGACACACACAAACTTGGTTATTTCACATAACAGCTTCAAACAAGCAATTATTCTTTAAATGGCATGAGAAATAGTTTTTTGAATTTTATATAAAGAACACAAAATCAAGAAGTTAAACAAACTCAGTAACTTTTGCCAGACTGATTTGGAAGTGATAATTTCTGTCAGGAAACCAATGCAACAGTTTTAGATATAAAAATAAAATGATTTAATTTCAGCAAAATTTGTTTTCGTAATCACATGGTCTAAGATAACATCTCTTGTCAATGAAAACAAAAAATTACATAATTAATAAATTTACATGATTAATTTTATCATCTGTCCTCAACGATCGTTTTCTTAGCAATTACTGAAAAATAACTTTTGTATTAGCGTTGTGAACAAAAAATTTACATTAGTTATCACTGACGTTAAAAGAAGGATCATAAAATTCTTCTTTTATGCTTCTTATTTCAAAGTCAATCGAAGGAAGAGAAAGAAAAGGAGCATAACAAATCGTAATCTCTATAAATTTTATTTAAAGTATTTTAATTGGAATAAATCTTCAACTAAAATATTAGTCATTTTCTCCAGTACCGTGAGAAAACTTTTTGAGTAAAACATGTGGGTGGAAGATGACCCCTCAACCGGACGCTCTGATTTTCTCTAATTTCTCCCCAACCAAAGTGATTAAATATTTATCAATGTCTAATCCCCCCCCCAAAAAAAACTGCTCTAGCACGTGGAATTCCTTCTCACTCTTTGATTTTTACTAGAATCCCTTTTAATCGACTCTTTCCTCACCCATACCTAACTGCAGAATCTTCCACCGCTCGGAGGAAGTACGAAGCAATGGAAATAACTAAAATGATATCTAAACTCCACTCTTCACTTTCTCATGGCACCCTCCCTCTCTCCCAAACACTTCGAACGAAGAAGCAGCCATTCTTCTAAATATTCATTTTAATCGCCCCCCCCCCCACTCACACTTCTCCCCATAGTAACAAAAACGAAACCGAAACACACTGTATTTCTGTTTATTTAAAAGTATGAACTTTGGAATTTTAACAGGATCATAACTGGTTCTAAATAAAACATACAGATCTTATATACTAAGTCGTAATAACTAAAACAAACCACCTAGTCAGTATTTTAAATGTTACCTAGTTTTATTAGTATGATTTCTATATGTACTCAGAGGAACTGAGCTGCACTCGGAGCCAAGTAAATGAATTTGCGTAAATTTTGTAAATATTTTTCCCTTTATATTGTAGTCAATTCAGAACTGTAAAACCTTTATTGTTGTAAATGGTTCCATTTAGTAATTTTAAATACATTAAAACCACAAAAATGTTGTATAATCATGAAATTTATAGAAGCAAGAAATCTTTGTTATCTTGCGTTGTTAGAAAAGCAAAATGTAAAAAAAAATTTTCCTTATGTAAATTTATGTGTGATACCAGGGCCGGCGCTAGTTGTGGGCAAGCCGGGCCCCTGCCCAGTGTGGCAAATTGGCCCTAAAATTAAATTTCTCAAACTTTTAAACATTTTCTCTTTCTAAAATAATTGAGTTTTGACCCATGATATACTAAACTTTTTTACTTAAAATGAATCATATTTTTATGCATTAAGATATTTGGAATCAAACCCCTAACACCCTGTATATATACATGGATATGATGAGCATTTTGGAAGAGTATATCCGCAGAGTGCTTAAAAAAGAAGAAGCTAAAGTG
>JAPDSC010043371.1:0-14051 GCA_026290005.1 Latrodectus geometricus
TATATATATATATATATATATATATATATATATATATATAGGATTATCGCCTTTTTATCGGAATCATTTAAGGAAATCAAGAGTTTAACCTTTTTATAGACGAGACCTATATAAGTTAGTACAGAAAAAGATCCGAAAAAATTAAGGATTTACATTAAAATTTTAAAATGTGTATATTTATACTTTGCAAATCACTTGAAATTTAAAAATTTCATTTATTATTTAATTTTAATTTTTTATGCTTGAGATTTATTTGAAAAACCTGCAGTTAATATAGATTTAGAATAACTTAAATCATAATGCACGAGTTGTTAGTTGAATCCAAATCCTGAACAAAAGATAAAAGCGATACCCATAACTCAACAAAACTTTTCCATGCGCGTTGAATACTAAATATAATGCTTCTAATCACTTATTAGTAATTCAAAAAATTAAAGAAACTGTAAGAAATGTTCTAAAAATATAAACTGGATTTTAATTATTTTTGAATATTTAACTCATAATACACAAAACCTTATATTTGAAGAACAATTTCAAACTAATAAAAAAAAATTATCTTTTTTATTGTACAAATTAGATTTACTTTTCTTGTTTTCCTGATTGCTTTTGAAAATTTAAAATAAAATGTTGGTTCAAAATATAGTTTAAATATTTAACAGTATCGCATTAGTTAATGTAAATAAACTATTCCATGAATTTGAAACATACTTTTTAACTAGAAATTTATATTTTTTATAAAAAGAGACATAAGTCTTTTTAGTTCATGTATTAGTTATTGTTATGTACATTTTAATGGATCTATGCAATGGATGGGATTCCAAATCTATGAATCTGTCTTTAACAATCAAATTCCAGAAAACAGAAATAAATTAAAATTGTAATCATTTAATGGAAAAGAAACATATAGGAAAATGAAAAGATAAATGTTAAAAGCTAGTTTATGAAATTTGTTCTCTAAATGTTTCATATTTTTAAATAAATATTTCAGACTATTTTCCCTTTCATTGTAAAAGTCTGTCACTAAAAACATTTTAATATCTGACAGAAAATGACGAGTTGTACTTGAAAATTACGAGAGTACTTTGTTTAATGCATGGAAAATAGAATTAAACGTAGTATAAAACCAAGAAATAGTTTTCTCTAAAGGATATGAAATGCCGAAGAATGTTAAAATTAATAACCAAATAGGTCCTTGGTCTAACGAAGATTAGCTTCAGGTAAAGACAACTTATAAGTCTCACTTTACTATAAAATAATTTAAAAAAAATTAAGGTAGAGCAAGTACAGTATTGTACCCAATGATAGGTTACAAGTCAGGGCTAAATTTGAAAAAAAAAAAAAAATTAATTTCAGTGATCAGCTACGCTTGCTAAAGTTTTGGAGACGCATCTGACAGTCATTTTAAGAAGCTTCAAACTATTTAAACTTAAATTTTAAAGATAATTTATAAGGTACCATAGTACTTCATAAATGAAGTTATCATGCGCAACCCCAGTATTAATAGTATTTTCTTTTTCTTTCAGGTAAGCAAAGTTTTTCAGCAACCTACCAGAAATAGAAAATGGAGAAATAGCGAAGATATCAATCTGCAACATTTTTATAGCCATGAATCAAAACAGACCGAGGACAGTGTTCAGACTGAAGCCCCACATCTAAAAGATATAACACGAGCCAAACTGCATAGACGAGTGGGACAACATGAGCATCAGGTCTTAAAACTACTTTTTATGCAAACATATTTTTCAAAAAACAATTAAAATTAATATTTTTGCTTTATTTCTCTCACATAAATCGAGAATTAATTAATCATGAATTTTTGTTATTTTAGATTTATTAATCATTTTATACTAGTTTTTCAGATATACGTATCTTTCTGGAGATTAAACTTGTGTTCTGGAGCTCTATAAAAACCAATACCTTCTCGACTGTAAACAGTTCAGCTTGTGTACTCTTTGCACCCTGCCATGGTAAAATTCGTGAGAAACAGTGCATGGCAAATGGGACTGTGCCAAATCAGTGACATGGCAAATGTGGTACACCACGGGTCATAGTGGACAGAGGTGAATGACGGCTGCGGAGATGCTTTCGGCCGAATAGGCGCACTACCGTAGAGCAACTGGCCGCCCAGAGAAACTAAGGGGCTACCAACAGTGTCTCCAAAACTATTTAGCGAACGTTACTGTGTCTGATCCTGTGAAGCAGATTCTCGGTTAATGTAGCTATGCTGACTGAGTTTTTAATAATAATTACAAATAAACTTTTAAATTTCCTTGTACTTCAGTTAAATTGTCCTTATAAAAATAAACAATCAACCGACACTAAAGCTAGTTCTGAAGCTACATTTTTCTATATTCTCATGGTTAAATAATTTCTCAATCTCATATGCTTGTAAAGTTTTCATTGTCAAAGTAGTTACAGTGTTCTTTAAAGAAAAATGGTATTTTGTTATTGTTCCAGTTGCCATAGTTATTGACCACTAGAATGATAAAGTTTGGCTTACAAGATTTTCCATCTCGCGTTCTCATCTCCTTAGCACTTTTTGTGGAGATACAAGACCACCACAATATTACACTTTATATCACTTAAGATTGTCAATAGCTCTTCATCGATAATTACAGAGGGAACAACAGCAACGCTGAAATATCAACAATGTTTGAAATTATAATTTATTCATTTGAGTGAGATTAACATCTTTAATTTGAATGAAAAGAAACACTTTGTTAATAAAGATTCATATTTTTGATATTCAGCTACTATAAAAGGAAATTTTTTTTTCTGATTTTTATATTATATTCTAAATAAGAGGAAACAAACTCTTATACTATAGAGCTCACGCCTCAATAATAAATTAAGAATTTCTTGAAAACAGAAATTATCTTCTTACCTTAAACATAAGATATAACAAATTTTTACTGTGTGAAGCAAGGAAAAAAGAAATATTACCCTCACAAATTTATTGAACTTGGACCATAATTTTAAAAGTATTTACAAACGAAACAAATCATGTTACCCTTACATACACAAAAACAGTTCCTAAATAGAGTAATGTAATATATTATAAAAATAGAATGTATTTGGGTTGATTCATTTATAATATGATTCCTTTATAATATAATTGTATATAAAAGCTATTTGGAAATAATGTAAAATTAATATAAATATAATATGTAAAATAAAACTATAAATTATCAAATTTATCTAACTATTATATACTATTTTAATACTTCATACTCTTAATATATTTTTAATTGTGCATCAAACTGAAAATATATTTGGCCCTTGAAAATTCATAGATATATAAAGTGTTTGTGTGTTAAAAATAATTAAGGAATTACTCAGTTTCTTGGAATTTATAAAATAACATATATATCAATTGCTAACATCAAACTCTAAACTTGAAATGTAATGTTATTTAAACCATGATTTCAAAAAGTGTCGATACTTCATTCTGTCGATTGTGACACTCAACTTTTTAACTTGTATCTTTAGAAAAAGGGGCTTAAAAGCCACGATTACGTACTTTATTGTTACCATATAAGGGCTCCTTAACAAAATATCTAAAACTGAGTAAAAACATTGAAAATCTGTGAATGATTTAAATGCCAAACGTGTCAATTTATGTGTATGTAATCAATTACAATAGAAAGGAATGATAGAAGTTGAGTAGAAAATAAAATATATTAGGTCTGATGCGTCCTATTAGTAGTTTGTAGAAATAGAACACAAAAAGTAATATTGGAATGCACAAAGACAGTTTCTTTCAATAAAAAATAAGACTTATTGCTTGTTTAGGTTTAGTTAAATAGATTTTATATACAAAAGTCAATTCTATCTACATAAAATTAAAAAAAAATTGGCAATCCTAAGGAAATCGATTATTGAAAGTTTAGACTGAATGAAAATTGTTAGTTATGAAGTATTGCTTTTTGAAAACATCTTATAGAGATTACTCTGACTGTACTGAATATTTTTAAGTTGCTTGAAACTTTTTTACATATTGTTTCCTAGAAAGAGTTTTCACACAAAGAATGAAATCAACATTTCGTTCTTTGTCAAATCAATTTTCAACAAAAGTGTATTTATAAAACAACCCATCACCCTTTTAAATTGTTCAGCATGGGTTTGATCAAATATGGGACCTACTACTGTTTAAGCATGTGGTTTTATTTTAATTGCATTTATGATTATTTCTTTTTTTAAAGGAAATGTCATTTAATTTAAATAATTTAAAATTTTAAAGTTATACAAAAAAGTGTTATAGCAATCAGATGACTAATTATGAAATGCTGGAAATTAAATTATAAACACATATTGTAAAGTGAAAATAATAAAACTTGTTTAATAATTGCTCTTTATTATATAATGTAAATTAAAGTTTCAATTTTAATCAGTTTATTCTTAAATGACATTAATATAATATATTTAATGTAAATAGTAATAATAATTATATATATAATTATTGTATAATAATATATATAATTATATATATATAATTATTGTATAATAATATATATAATTATATATATAATAATATATATATAATTATAAAATTGTATAATATTATACAATTTTTAACGTTAATTTGTATTAAAATTTAGATCTTTAACAACGGTAAATTAAAATATGTCATTTGAATTTGAATTATATTTATTAGGAAATGAAATATTATTATTCATCCCATATTATATTATCAAATTAGAAAACTTATAATATTGGAAGTTTTCAAAATAAACTAAAGCTTGATTGACAATGACAAAGCATGTGTTTTCCAGTTTATAGTCTTTATAACAAATTATAAAATAAAAATATGCAAATCGAATGAAACAAAAATATTCAAACTGTATATCACATACTAATGTTATTCATATTTTAAATTTAAAATTTTGTTATTACCAATCATATAACAAAAATAACTAATATTCCAGATTGCGATTTAGAAATTATAAACTTATTTATTAAAAAATATTCACTTATTTTTAGTAAAATCTTGGACTAATTATCAAAGAATAAGCGGGAGTTTTTCTCATTATAAAGTCTATTTCTATGCAGATTTTTCTCCAATGAGCTTAAATCCCTGCTCGTTAGGCTAAATAGCTTTTTCCACGGTTTTCTAATAACGTTACCACAGAGACACATCAATTTCATTAAATCGTAGATGTCACAGCGGGAAGCTTTTATAGTATACTAAATTTCGTAAATAATGTCGACAAAATGGGAAAGCGAATGTATTAGTTGGTTGAAATTGTCATTTAAAAGGAAGTAAAATAATCCTTTGTCCAATCGAATTTGTAGTTACAGAAACCAATCTTCTAATGCCATCAAGGAAAAACTGCAATCTAATTCTTTTTCATTTTTAAATCCTTAAGAAATTACAGAAATTATGTTTATAACATAGTATTGGAATATCAGTTAATAAATACAATTAAATTTGTATATTATTCTTGAAAATTAAATTTCTTAAACACAAATTTTATTTGAAAGCAAAGCTAATGAAATATATGAAAAAAAACTCCAGTTTAGTGATCAAAAATATTTAATTGCATTCCATATTTAAACATTTTTATATAAAACTGAAAGAAACGAAATTTTTTTATATAATATAATTACGCATATGAATATTTCATGGTATGTTATATAAACTTGAATGTACAGAAAATTATAAAAAAAACGTAAATGTAGTATAACAAACAATTGTTAATGAATTTAAAATTAGGGTAGATTTCTTTAAATAGAGATTTGATAAAATAACTTAATTTTCTTGTTAACGAAAGTTTAAGTTGAATGAAAAATGCTATAATAATTCATAAAAATTTTGTTATTATATTTCTTTATCTTTTTTGTCTTTAGAAGACTTTAGTTATTTCTGTATTTTTAAATATATAAAGTTCATTTTATAATGAATTAAAGTAAAATAAAAATATATCACATTAAAATACAGTCAAAGTTTATTAGACATTGAATCTGATGCTCGTATTTCTGATCCACATGTTTGGAATTTGCCTGGATTAGGAAGTTCAAGAAATAATAATGATCACCTTTAAAAAGGATTTTGATATACCTCTTAATATTATTAGGTACGTTGATTCTCTATCAAGTAAAACTTAATTTAAGAATTTTAGATTGATACTGCTAAAAAAATTTTTTCTTAGAAAAATTTGTATTTGAAAAAATTTATTTATGAAATTGTATGCACAAAACGTTTAGAATCAATAAAGCCAAAAATATACATTCTTATTTTTATATGCATCTCCATGGAAGTTACAAGGATAAACTTAAATACAACTAAATGTCATAATGAGCATTAAAGTACAATTCAGAAACTAATAACTTTTTCCTTAAAAATTTGCATTGTGTGAAAATAAATTTTCTTGCAATATTATATAAAACATAAATAGATATAAAGTATGTTCTTATCATTATTTGTAGTTTTGCGAGTAAAACTATTGGCCGTGCATTAGAAAAATACCTTCTTCTATTAAATATAGCGTAAAAATCGTTATGTAATGAAGATACAATTAAAAATAATTAAATCATTGGGGAAAATTCAATATAAATATTGATGAAAATATAAATCTGCTTGAAAACTTGCTTTAATCCATGAAGAGGCTTTCAGTTAAAGTGTGTCAAAAGCCTTAAATTAATCAATCAATATTCATCAAGAGAAAATTGATGATTTTTATTATTTGAGAAAGGATGCTTTTACCAACATGAATATATATCTTGATTGTCTTATTAATCACTCTGTTTACTGAAAAGATTAAGCGAAAATTAATTTAATATTGATCCTATCTTCTTCAATTAAAAGATCTGTTCTTTTTCAATCTACTTTATAAAAATCAAAGAAAAATATTTATTCAAAATAAATAGAAAAGAAATAATTATTAAATTAGTTATTTCATACCATCTCTTAGTTATTTTTAATTTTATTTTAATTTGTACATTTCTAAATAAACGATTAAAATAACATATTTAATTTTCTGATTAAACTTGCAACCAATAAACTTTATTCTCGATTTGTGTACTGTCTAGAATCAAATGAGATGGTAACTGTGTTTTTCCGTTTTAAGAAATTTTCAGTATTTTTTTCTTTGATTTTTTGATAAGGAAGAAAATCAAATAAATCATGAAAGAATTCACTTAACTAATGGAAATTTAATTAATAGTCTAAAGATTTTATTTAAAAATATGACAAAACAGTTGAATCTATCAAATAGGAATTTATTTTTAAAGATGAATTAAAAATAGTGTCTTAATGATGTATTAAATTAAATATTATTCTCTAACATGTATGTTAAAAACTTATGCCGAAAAAATAATATTTTTAATTAATAAAATATTTGAAAACTAAATTTAGCATATACTTGAAAATTATGAAGAACAATATGGTGGTTTTTTCAAAGAATATTATTCAAGACATTGAATTTAAAATTAAATTTTCTTTACTTAATGATTATTTCTATTTTTATCTTACCCATAGAAAGTTTGATGAAAAAAAGTTTTCCTAAATATATGATATTTCACTCTCTGTTATAGAATATCTTTTTTATAGTTTTACAACTTATTTTGGTCCAAAAATGGGTTTAGCTTGACCCTCAAGAGTACCTAGTCATTAAGTATATTAAGTTTTCTTAGAAACCAAAAATCAAATCTTTATAATCAAAAAATTTGTTTCACAATAGTTACAACTTTTAAGAATTTAGGATTATTTTATAAACCTTAAGTTTTTTTATGTATACATTCTTCAATGTATGCATGTATTTATCTGGAACATCTATCTGGATAAAAATTCTTAAAATCATTTTCTCTTATTTAGAAGAAAAATATAATATGATAATTCGAAAACTAAATTGTAAAAAGACATACTCATACACCAACCAAATATTTAGCAAAACTAGAAGTTTCTGAAAATTTTTAATTTCTTCAATATTTATAAAAGTGTTTTAATTTTCTTCAATAATCAAATATTTTTAAGTTCTTATGCACTTCTAATAAAGTATTGAATCTATTTATCCACCGCATCTTTATATATATATATATATATATATATAATATTCAAAGTTATATGCAGAAGTGAGTCGTGAAGATGTTTGTGAGTGAAAGTGAGCTTTGATGTCTTGGAGAAAACATCATGAGGAGATCACTCATCCCTTAATTAATCTTGTAGTTTCATTAAGTTCTGTGTTTAGAAATGACAAAAATATTTTATAATTGAGTGTATTTAGAGAACATCTCATTTAGAAAAAAAATATGATAAAACCATGCTAATGATGTCGTAAAAACTTATTTGCCTCATTCTTTGTAAAAACGAACGGAATTTTTACTTGAATAAATTGGCTATTTAAAAGAAAGATGTGAATGTGTGTTGAATTCTTTGTTGTGTCTTCCATAAACTATATGTACAATACCATTTGTTTGATACCACTTGGATTGATTGAATCATTGGTGGGCAGATGAAAAATATGAAATAATTAATTTGAAATTCAGAATTAATTTGCATTCACATTAATCCTTACATCAAAATGAAAAGCTTATATCAAGTAAAAAGTGTCACTGAAATCCCATTTTTCTGTATCAATAATATTTTTAAACAACTTAAATATAGTTTGGAATCAGTTTCTTCTCAAATAATTTAAACAAAATAAGATCAAATGCTTTTTTTCTCATTATTTAAAATTATTAACGCCGAGAGAAAACATTTAACGTGTTATAAAATTTTAAGTACAGATTAATACTAGAATATTCCTTTTAGTATTAGTTTAAAGATTGAAATCAATGAAACATGTATTGAAAATTCTACCATAATATTTTATTATTTTTAATATAGTATAAGAATTATAAAATTTCCTTTAAGTATAACTGCTAAAGTGTTCTGAATATTTTATTCACGTATATTATTTTAAAATGCAACCAAATAAATTCATAGAAAACCAAACAAAGATACAAAAGATATGGAAATTCACTTTTTTATTTCTTTAAAATGAAATTATATAAATACAGTATTTATTACTTTGATTTAATCATATCAAAGTGGTGGACAATATTTAATCCATAATCACTTCTTTCTTTCAAGAATATGTAGCTTTTTTTGAAAGATCTAAGTTTTTAAATAATGATTCGAAGTTCCTAGAAACAATGCAATTTCGCTAGTATGTATCACATACATGAAAATAAAGATTATGAAATTTTAAATATTTTCTGGAACGATATTCAGTATTTTATCATTAATGTTGAACTCAAAACTTATTTTGGCTTCCATGTTAACTAAATTGTATAATATTAATGTCTTTTAGATGCACATTTTAAGATTCTAAACTCAAAAACTGAATGCATAATGGGATCTTGAATTTATTTTACTGACGAAAATGAGTTTGTTATGCGAAATCATTTATGATGTAACATTCTTAGACATAAGCAAAGTAATTTGTATGTAATTATTTTCTCCAAAACTTTATATTTTGTATTATAAAAAAATGAAAACTAAGCAAAATATTAAAAACACTGAAATTGCTGACCATTCGAGAGAACCCGCCATTTGGATACATAATTTTGAATTTTGAAGAATAACTATCATTTGCCGAACGTGTTTACAAATTAGCCGTATGCTATAATTTTATTCTGAATAAGAAATTAATAACTATTTCTTAATTATATAAGGTTTGGGAAAAAGTAATCCAATATTTTTTCGGTAGACGTCTGTAGTGATCGACATCTCGTCAGGTATATAACAAACAATTTCAGATTTATGCTCGCTGGAAAGGTGACATTTGACACTAAAATATCCTCTTGTGGTTTTTTTGTTTGATTGATTCAGTTACGAGTACAAGGTTTTAAAAATGGAAGACAACAAACAGAAAATTCGATACATTTTCGTTTTTCTCTTGTAACGGCGAAAAAAATAGCCAGGTGGCTGAAATTGTGAAAGGTGTTTATCGTCCTATATAAGACTGTAACAACCAGTTACGTACAATTTTTGTTTCGTCGATTCCGTTCGGGTATTTTTGATGTTAGAGATGCACCTCGCATGTGGATACAGCATCGTCGAAAATGTCTATAAAATATCAAAAATGATCGAAGTTAACCGCATGTCAGCAGTCGTAACGCGCAAGATCTAAAAATCTACATGAAAGCTGTTTTAAACCTTTTTACAAAGCGAATCCAAAAGAAGTTACATAAAGTTCAAGTAAAAATAATGGATTTCTTTTTCCCCAACCTAATATTAATTACTAAAAAATTAATAATTAATTTAAAAATATCAGTAGAAACAAATATTTTCTTTGAAATTCGTATAATCTTGTGATATCCATTTTGCTAAATATATTAGCCTCCATACGATATGATATTTAATTCATGTTAGAGGGAAACATTTTATATAATGGAAAACTATAAAGTTAAGAGTAGTTAACTCTTAACTTTATAGTTTTGCATTATATAAAATGTATTACATAATAATATAATTCATAAAAAATTATCTAATACATATAAAATTATATAATACATATAAAATGTATTATATAAATATTTATGAAAAGTCTATTTTGGATATCTCAATCATTTAGAGAAAAATAGCATTCTCTCTCTCTCTCGATATTTTTTTTCTAACATCAAAACATGCTAAAAATATTGAAATTAAAAAGAAAATAAAACGTGGAATTTCTTTAAATTGAATTCCAAAAAGAAATTTATAAGTATATGACATGTTTCTACAAATATTACATAAAAAACAAAAATCATTTGCCATCAAAAATATCAAATTTAATAATGCTTTGTTAATAATTAAATTTACTTTAAAATGTAAAGATAAGAAGCAAACGAGGATTTGTAAGAAATACAAATAGAACTAAAAGCATCACTGTTCTCAGTAATACAATTTTCTTAGAATTCTCAATCAAATATTGAATACGAAGCAAAAACAGAATACAAACAAATTGTATAAAATTTAGATAAACTTAATATTTGTGTATTCTTTCTTAAGTAAAAATCTCAAGAACAAAACACAGTGTTTCACTTTTATATTTTTATATATTTCCACTTTTATTATATAAGCATGTTACGGATATTCAATTAAATAAACATTTGTTTATATAAAAATACCTTCCCATTTTTTTCACAAATATTTTCTTTTGATTTATTTCTTAAAATTTCTAAAAATGTTTAGAGAAAACCCATACTTTATCAATATTTTATGATTTTTTTTTTTAAATCTACAAAAATACGCATTAGAGTATAATTTATTCATCTAAGGATGTTTCTTTATGAAAAATATTACAAATTTATTTCTCAAGCCATCTATATTTATTAAAATATAATGAAAAAAATATTCGTTTACTTTGACGAAAGGAAAAGTATGTATAATAACTAAAAATAAAACAAGTCTTATGAATTTTCTTAAGATTTTTTTAGTCATGAAGTGAAATTTAAAGCTTATGTGAATTTATAATAAATTTGTAGCGAAAACAATTTTTTTAAATATTTTGCAGTATGTTTTGTTTAAAAATTTATAATATATAAAACTAAAACATTGACAAAATTTACCTTTATTTTATTTTAATGATGTCCAATACATTTTCCGATAAATTTCTGATGTATTTCAGGAAAACAAGTTTTGAATTGTCCAAAAACATTTATCAATTTACAATTAAGGGGTAACATATTTGTGAAATATATTATAAAATTATTTATTGCCACAGTTTTTATAATATAATATCCCTATCAAATGAAATGTTTTATAAAATTGATAAACTATTTAATTTACACTTGCACGTTTATTTACACTTTGTTTTAATTTTACAAAACGATATAAATAAAAGATACTTTTTGATAGACAAAATTAAAATGAACGGAATAAATAAACTAATCACACTCAAATTTATCATTTTACTAATAAGAATCTAAAACATTCATGACCGGGTTTTATTGATAACATCGATTTATTGAGAGAAAACATAGTTCATCTTCATTGCTCGTATAAAATAGTAGTTATCTTATTTTAATATTTTATATCGTTTCAACAATATAGATGTTTAAAATGATTAAAATGTTTTAAAAAATTCAACGAGAAATATTTTTTAATGTTATTTATGAGAAATTTGTAATTTTACTCAAACCGTATTATACGAAATGATTTACATGAGCGAAATTTGTTAACTTAAAAAAATGAATACTGAATTTGAAAAAGTTGGAAGAAGAACTATTAAGTTGATTATAAAATCTGATTAACTTTTATAGTAATGAATAATATTAATGAAATGAAATACTATATCATTTAGTTGAATGTTCTTTTACTCTTAGGACTGCAATAAATCATTTAAGCATAGAATTAATAAAATTTATTGTTTTATAACAATGTTTAATTCACATTCTGACTAAAGTTCTTGCAAGAATACTGTTTTGATGACAAAAGTAGACACTTGAATTGAAGTGAAATCAGTTGTATCAATTGATGCCAATTGAACATCTCCGTCAATAAAAAAATTTAATTTTCCTTTATTGATAAGTGGTTTTCCCATTTTAGGAGAATTTTTGATGAATTTCCTATTACCAATGTATCGTTTTATAAGTGTAAGGTAGTATAAAATCTTCTAAAAAATGATTTAAGCTTTTTGATCCACAACCCCATTGATGTATAAGAAGGTGATTTCACCATCTTGATGAAAATCTATTTTTTTCTCGATCTGTTTTCATTTGTTACCACATTTCTTTACTGGTATGAATGAAAAATTCTAGTTCTTTTTAAACTACAAATACGTAGTCAGATTTTTGTTCTAAGCAAATTAAATTTGGATTTTTTACTCTAAATTTCATTCTTCCTAGATCAGTTTATTATTTTTTATATTTAGCAAGTATCAATTGGATCTTCCAATTTTTGTTTCGACTATGAAGTGTTTTTGGTTGGATTCAATGTACACAATTCGGTGGTATCCAGATGAGAAATATGACGTACTTATTCACTGTGATACCAATGCGTCACAGAATTTTTTAAAACAGGTTTATAGCCAAGATAACTAAGGTTTTATAGACCCAATAAAATTTAACAGTTTTAATATTGAAGAAAAAAGTCATCCTTTAAAATAAGAATAATTTTAAGATCTTCAATTGGAATAGATGAAAATTCCTGTATCAACCATTGGAAGTCTTTTTTATTCCATAACTAGAGAAAATACAGTAGATTTCAAAAATAAAAGATAGCTAATTACATATTTATTACTCATTTTGTTATGTTAATAAAATTATAATAAAAGTTTAGAATTACCTCAAAGTTACTGCTTTTAACTTTTCGATTTTCTTCTTTTTTTAAATAAAAATATTTTAATAAGTCAATAGCACCCCCTATATTGAAATATTGAAACTCAAATTTATCTCCTACATAATTCAGAAATGTTGTGTACAGAAAATATTAGTACAGAAAACATGACCTCATAAAACATAATATACTATATATAATATTGTAACCATGTTGACATATTTTTCCTAAATACAATCACTGTAAATAGGTAATGGGTACTTAATACTGGATCTTAAGTTTAAAATTTATTTTTTAGAATTTATATCCTTTTAAGATAGTTGAGAATTTGCCTTACCTATTCTATGAAATAATCTTTATCTTATTAAAAATATCAGTGGGACGTGAGTTTCTTTTGCTTCTTTAGTATTTCTGTAAAAAGAAAATAAGTATGAAACTGGTGTTATTTTCTTTGAAAATATGAATGAAAATGGTTAAGAACATTGATTAATTTTCTTTCGTTACTAGGACTTAATACCTAAAATTTTATGTTGGACTAGACCTATGATGTTTATCAATGAAAGATAGATGCTCTGAACTACTCCATGCATTTCCACTAAAAAGAACTCTTTAATGTTTAGTTGATGTTTTTAAGAGTAAACATTTATTGTTTTTACTGGAAATATTAATTAGAAAATAAATATGTTCTAAATAACAAAAAATATAATTAAATTTGCTTTAGAACTAGCATTATATAAAAATAAACACTATAAAAAAAGCATCATTACGTAGAAAAAACATTGATATATATATATATATATATATATATATA
>JAPDSC010043371.1:26928-45226 GCA_026290005.1 Latrodectus geometricus
AAATTATTACAGCTGTTAGCATTTAGCAAAATATTTTTTTCATTAAACATTATATTAACCATTCGTACTAAATCAATTTATCAATTCTTTAGTTTGATATTAAAGAATTATTTGTCACATCAATAACCTTTATGTTTTACTTTTATTCTTCTTATTTTAAGGTTTATAAAGAACGGCAGTATTTATTTACTACGGTGTATTAAAATGATAAAAGTTGTGCTATTATCATTATTATTCAAGAAAATGAATGGAGCTAAGAACAATGCTTTTTTGGGACAAAACATGGCTTATATTAGTCGGTGGTGTTTGACTCAAGGTTTCTTTACAAAGGAAGTTCCACACAATACTAAGAAAATTTATTCTTGTCGCAGTGTTAATTAAAGCAAAATTGAAAGTGTAACTAATGAATATTTAATGAAAAAGTTGAATATATATTGAAATTTTTCTTTTGCTGCCTGTGAAAGTGTAAAATATTTTAAATTAAACCCATCCTTTCATTTTTGACACATTAACTACTTTCAAAATAATTTACATTTTCATTTTATGTAAATATATTCACGTTTGTATAAATAGACTATTTGTTATTTACAATGGCTTCGTCATTTTATATTTAAAAAGAACACATTTTTTGATTATTTATTTATTAATTAAAGCATAAATTCGATACAAAATTTTGATGCTCATTTTAATAGGAATTTAACTTAGTAGACAAAATTATTTCTAAGGAATTTTTTTCTTTTTAATATGAAATAATGTTACTGTAATAACAAATTTTCTTACAATTATGCAAATCAATTATATGAAGTGCATATAAAAACAATTACACTCTTCAGTATCTCTTCTTTAAATATTTATTTAATCATTAAATAATTATATAAATACCGTTTAAATGACAAGTAGATATAGCTATGATAAATATTTCGTTATTATCACTCAGATGAAAAAAGTTTGGAATTCCTTTTAAGCTGCAAAGTCTAAATAAATTTGCATTTTAAAAATACATAACGATTGAGGGAAAATTCAGAAATGATTTTTTTTATTTTATATCATCAAACAAATATTATTCATATCATCAAACAATAACTAATCAGCTGAATTTTAAAATAATTTTACTCTTCTAAGAAATGTATTGTTACAGGCTTTATGTTTTTCTTTTTTATCTATATAAAATACTCCTAAATTCAATTTATGTATAATTGTATCAAAAGAACATTTGATACAGGTATAAAATTATTTACTGATAGTGAACAAAAAATGATTATGAAATCACATATTACACTATTCATTCAGTACTTAAATAATTTTGAGTATTTATCTCTGATCACAGATTTAACTTTTTAGAAACCGAGTTGATAAAAAATCACATTTTTATCCATCAAAATTATTCTCCCTAGCTTATTCTTTTATTGAAGTTTAGAAATTTATTATTAGCAATATTTGTGATTGCATCACATAACATTGTTTACTGATAAGACTACGCATGTTATGTTGTGCATGTTGACGCAAATTCGAATTAAAACTTTTCTATAAGATAATAAATGGATATAAATCATCTGTTTTCTGGACTCATATCTATTGTCATGTTTTAAAGTAAATCTGTATGTGATCGGAAGGAAATTCCAAAAGCTGATGTAAATAAAATAGATTTTCATGATAAAGGAGATTTTCATGATAATTTCAGTTGATGACATACTCCTTAATCACAAAAATAATATCATGGCTTGCATCTCCACACAAAATGATTTTGTGCTGACTTTTGCTTTATAATTAATGAAATTAAGACCTAACATAATTAATGCACACAGTTGTTTCTAGATATTTAGTCAATCTACCTTTACAGGGTGGAAATATATGCTATGTTACAGTGCAGTTATTAGTCAAAATCTTATAATCTCCTTTTTGGAACATTATTCATAACTTCTAGTCTGTAACTAATATATGAATCATAAAAGGATGTCTTGTGTGCTTAGATTTATCATAATGATTATAAAACAAATAACTGATTCTCGTTATTTTCATTCTCATTAAGTCATAAATCAGATATCATCACTTATTCCTGTTAATCGTAGAAGCATGTGAATTTATTTTAAAATTTTTATCAACAAATGATTTTTAATAAATAACATTACATCTGGATATAAACTTGATAAGTTATCAGTAGTCCCAAATTTAATAATACTGCTATTTTGTCTGCATTGTAAAAGCTGTATATAAATCTGGAATACTAAAATCTAAAAAAGAGCAAAATGATAAGAAAGATTATGTATATTAAATATTGAGAAAAGCCTAATACCCTCCTTTTTATTTAGAGCGAATTTGAAAAGAATATCCAGAAAACTGTAGATTGGGTACTAAACTTAGAAAAAATACCAAGACTATGCGAAAGTGTAGACATATTAGATGTTCAGTAAGTCATAATGCTCGTTCACTGGTATAGAAAAAGTTGAATATCGTGGAACCTACTTGGTTAGGGAGTCAATCTTGCAATCATTACGTTGTGAGTTCGATTCCCAGTTAACTAAAGACAGTCATATTCACTAATGATGACTGGGGCACATAAAATATGTCGTGGTAGCAATGTCATCCATGTTCCTATTACAAATTAATACCTCTAGAAATGTCAGAAGCCAAGCCTTTGGTCTTTTCTAGCTTCCTATCTTTAAATTGAAAAAGCAAGATGGTGCTGCCATCTATGAGCTAAAAGTCGTACTTTGTTCAAAAACAGAAAACGCTGTTTCTGATTCCTTTTCCCTGTCCCCGATGGAAAGGCTAGCTTCACCAAGTGTTACTAAAAACAGCAACAGGAAAAAAGTGGAAAGAGTGTTCCAATTCAAACATTAAAACTTCCCTAGATCACAGTATAAAATTATGATGCAGTTGAAACAGTATTTATTATCTTTGTACTTACTGGCAGAAATAGGTAAGCAGTAAATTTTTAAATAAATTAAAACACAACCTTAAATGAAATGCTCGAATTGACAATAACGTTATAACTGGTGTAACTTCAAATTATAAGAAAACAACACAGTTGTGTCACCGTATTATTTTTATACAAAATAAATTTTAAAAACATTACTAAGATAAAATAAATTGTATAAAAATAAAATATAATTTTAATTTAATCAAAATAGTAATTTATTTTGAAAAAATGTTACGGTATACATAAAATGAATTTCGCGCTACACTTTTAAAATTTAAATTCTTAAAAATATTATTCCTTTTATTACGTTTCCTGATGATAATTTTCATGATACTTAATTATAATTTTTTCGAAAACGTCCAATCTTATATAATTTAAAACAGCATCTTGGAAATAAATTTTAAATGAAGTTTTTGAAACTGCTCATTTTCAAATTAATTTTCTCCTGAGAAAGGCAATATTTTTAAAACTTAGAATTCAAGTTAAATTTTCTGTGAAGTTACAAAAAGTGGCAGTAATTAGTTACCATTTATCTTAAAGTTATTATTTAAATTTGAAAAAATAATTTATTGCTATTTTCCAAGGTGCGTGGTAATTAGTGACTATAATACAGAAATCCATTTATATCATTTTGATAAATAAGTTTTTAATGGAATATTTATTTTTTGTAAAAAAAATTACCTGAATATTTTTAGCTTTTCTTTGTTCAATAAACAACAGTCTGGCTATTAAATTTTATGCTGTACACACAACGTTTTAATATTTCTTAACATGTTCGAACAAAAGAGAAATTTTTGAGCTCGAAAAAGCGAATTTTAGGTTTTCCAGTCTTTTATTGTATTTTTTCAAATTTTAACAAAAACTCAATATTATTAGAAAAGACGTCTAAAGTTTATAATAAAATTTAGTTTTATTGGTAAACTACATTTTTCGATCACTTAATGTAGAGTCAGGAATGAAATCTACATCAGGAAGGACATGACATCTTATGAAATATGACATCTTATGCCAAGTCCAATAAGATGAGCAGTGTTAATTTAAACCTGGATTGCCCAACGTGTGGTCCTTGAGGTGATTATATAATTCAATTAATACCGTTATCACCTAATATGATTGTACATAAAATATTAAGTAAATGAAAATATAAGTGATCATTAAACATAAATTCAAGTTTTAATTATTATTTCAAATGAGTCCTTATAAACTTGATAAACTTGTTTTGAATATTGTAATACTTTACAAACAAACATGCTTATGTTTGTTTTACTAAATGTACTGGATACTGAATAAGATGTTACATTTCGTGACAATTAAGAGTTATTTTCAAGGCAAAAGTCCCCTCCAAAAGAATTGTTTAATGCCTCCCCTCACAACTGATATAAAGGCAAAAGACCAGGACTTACCCGATTTCTCCCTTGTGTCAGGCAGACCAACACATGTCTGTCTCAACTTGCCAGTGGGCACTTAAATTGTCCTTCATATTCTGGTGAGAGCAACAGTTTTCCTTTTTAATCTAAATGCCAGCAAGAGCAGGCTGAACTTTAGCATATCTTAAGCTGCTTTGGACTGGACTTGGAGAATATTCATAAGTGTTCACTTCTTGTATCGGCTTCATTAATGTAAGTGGTTTCATTGATCTGATCTGACGCAGTCAGCTTAGATGGATTATCAGAAAGAGCAACAGCAACATTTCGTGACATTTGCAGTAATGCGTTCTTTTAAATTAATAAGTACGCGTTACTGCAAATCTGTTCTGCTTCTTAAGATTTCTTATGCTATATCCGTTTTCGGCATCTTTGTTGTTTGTTGACGAGCATCCCAATAAATTGATGATGAAATATAGAAAGAATTGAAATTATCATCCGTAACGTTGTCCTCAAAAGCTCGTTAAGATAATAGGTTAACCAGTTATTTAAACTGGATATTGAATCATCTTAATCTTAGCCCTTAAAATGCAATTATAACAATAATATAATTCTAACATTCCGGTGTGTGTAGTAAATTACTGAAGACATGTAAAAACATTTTTAAATAAATATCGTTACACAACTCCAGATTGTTTTTACTATTGAAACTGGTAATTAGTATAAAGGGGTGTTTAAGATGATACTTTACCATAGTGTTATTTGTTATTAAAAATATGTATCAAAGTTAACATTACGTTATATTCTCGTAATGATTAAACGGACAAAATTTTTAATTCCTCTTTTCTGATAATGTCTAAGAGGTAATATTATTTGCTGTGTCTTAATGTAAATAAAAACAAAATAATAAACATATGGTGAACAAATACACATATATAATTCTTTTTTCACTTTAATAATTTGATGAAAATAATTCAGGCATATAGAAATTTCTATAATATTTTTTGAGTTTACAAAATATTTGTGATCATTTATTTTTCTTATATATTTTTAACGAATATTATTTTTCGCGAATCATGTTTAAAAAATATCATTTAATCAATACGCACTGTTAAGTATACAGCATTAAATACCAATCTCGAGTCTCTTTTCCCCAATAAAAACCAGTTAAATTTGATAATAGACATGATATTATCTATAAAGAAAGAATTATTGAGTTTTCATCTAAATTTATAAATACAAAAATAGTAATAAAATATTTAAGAATTAGTGCATTTAATGATATACAAAGTATCACCACTATATTTATTCTTTATGTATCTCCAAATTAAATTACTTATTTTATGTGAATACATTAAAATAATTTTAAAATATCAAAATATATTTCATACCAAATGCTGATCTAAGCCTAGTGGTAGCATTCAAATTTTTAGGTTTGGAAACTTCAAGATTTAATCACAGAGAGTATTGAATAAGGAAGAATGAAACTTATGATTCAGTTTACTTGTTGCTGATATCTTATCAAATGATAAAGAAATATAACATATTAACCTTGATCATAAGTAACGTTCTCTATAGTTTTGTTTTTTTCTAAAGCTGGGCACTGGGTGATTAACCAGCCTCAAAAATGCCAAAAACTGCTACTCATTTATCTTTACCCGGTAGGCACCTGTGAACAAAGTCACGGAGGCGAATAGTATTACCCACGCCACATCACCACAAACCCACGTACTCTATAGTAATATGTTATTAAAATTCAAAAGACATTACAAAATGGTTCCTGGACTATCTGCAATTTTACAATTCATATTCAATTTTATTTAAAAAAATATCAATTGAAACAAAAATTTACTTATAATTAAACATTTTGTGCGAATAATTATGAATATTACGAATATTTTCTATAAATTAAATAAAAAAACAATACAAAATGTTTTTTTTAAATTAATAGGAGTTAAATCATTTATTACATTTTAAAATATATAATCTATTGTGTGTCTTAAATAAATTTAAAATTTAGTTTTTACATTTTTCTTATAACTATAAAATTATCCATGAAAATATAAAAACTTAAATATTTCTTATCTTGATTATTTCTAAAAGCTTTTTGAGAATTTTATTTAGAACATGAAATTTCTAATTGGAATATATTTATTATTTTATAAAGTAATTAATATAAAGAAACACAGCGTTGTTTTCGAAATAAAATTTATTGCAATTACAAGGCTAAATATTTAATTGAGAAGTTGTAATTTACAAGTATTTCTTGTAAAACACAATATTCTATTAATATATTCTATTAAAACACAATCTATCTCAAAAGTAATATATTCATTCGCCAACAAAATATAATCAAAATGAAAGCTTTTCCAATATGATTCTAACGAGTTTCTTAAAAGCATCTCTGTAATCTTTCCGCAATATAGCATAGATGAAAGGATTGGTAGCAGAAGAAACGAAGACTATTAAAGTTGTGAGGTAATTGAACCACGGAGGCATATCAATGCCAGATAAGACTTTGTATTCCTTCGTTACAGAATAGGGTGTGAAACAAATATAATAAACAAACACAGTTACTACCATACTTTTTATAGTTTTGTTAAGATGATTATTCTCAGTTCGATGGTCTCGTCTCCTGATGAAAAGTGCTTTTTTGGATTTCCTAGCAGCACTAAATATTAAAGCATAAGAAATAGCAACAAGTACGGCAGGAAATAAGTAACAAAGGGAAAATCCTGTACTGAACATATATGTGACTCCTTTGTTGGTGGTATAATCCAAAGAGCAAGTGCCTTCAGAATAATCATAAGTAGACCAATTCGGCACACCACTAAGTAGACCACCAGTGCATTCTAGCAGAAAAAGAATAGTGCAAAGACCGAGTATGGTCTTCACTGACATTATGCGGTGGTAATTGAATGGATACATGACGGCTATTGCTCGATCGATGCTGATCAGAGAAATATTGAACGAGGAAGAGCAAACAAACATGTAATTAACTCCTGTGTGTACACGGCAGAGGACACTTCCAAAAGGCCAGTAATCTGCAGCAACAGCTACGGCTGATGGCAACATGAATATAAGAGCTGTAAGTATATCAGTGATAGCTAAATACACAATGAAGACATTTGCACTTTGTTGTCGAAGTGTTTCATCCCAATACACAGCAAGTGTGACAGCCGAATTTCCAATTATAGAAGTGATGGCAATGATGACTGTAAAAACACTGCCTAAAATATTGAAAATGAATTGGCGTCGAAAAATATCTGTATTGGCCAAACCAGCCATGTTTACATGCGATGTAGAGTTTTCAAAAATTTGCTGAAAACTGGGTTTCTGATCCATCACCATTTCTGTAATATAAATTAAATTTAATTAATTAAGATGATAAATATGAAAAGAAAATCTCAAGAAAACATTTTTCAATCTCAAATTTATGCAAATAATATATTTTTCTATTATCTATTTTATCATCTTTTTATTACACAATTGTATTCCCACTATTTTTAAAAGATCATCAATAAAATATTGTGCAAATTTCTGTGTGTCAAAATATTGCAAATTTTCTATATTTAAATATATTTTCTAATTGTACAAGTTTGCAAATATTTATCTTTTATGAGAATATTTTATAGCAATGTTTGATAAATATCTGCAATTGAAGAAGCATTAATATTATTACAAGTGTTTAAGGGGAAAGATATTAGATCTAAGCAACTTTGGTAGAATACTGATTGTGATAGAGCATGATTGACATTTAATTACAATAATGATGATCTTATGAACAGTCACTGTCAACACTTATGACAAGCGGGTTATTAATAGAGAGATCAGTAGCAAATACATTCAAATGACAGAGAAGCACTTTTACGATTACTGATCTTATCATTAATATATTCAATAAAGACTCATAATTTTAATGACACACGCCAATCACTATTGGCAAAATAAGATCTTTAGTAAGCAGTAACTCAAATGATCACCAAATTCAGTTCAATGTAAAGCAGAAGTGTCTCTGAGCACATGGTGTAGCGTTATTAGACATAGTTTATTCACGATCTTACAATAACAAGCGGTTTATCTTCTAAAGTTCGATGCTGCATATAATATAGGAATGTTCAACACCACAGGTTCTACTGCTTATATCGCTGTCATTCATTGTTTACCATAAACATTTGGAAATGGTTTTCAAGATGATAGTTCACTAATCAACGATGAGGGGAGCTTTTTCGGAGATGTTGATTCGGAGTCTTCAGGTCATCACATAATTTTCAATCAATTCATATCATTTAGATCATCAGTCATTATTTTTACACGCATGTGAAAAATGCAGAAATGCATAAAATGTAGATTAACAGTAATAATGCTTCAATTTCTTTGCAGAAATTTGAATATTATTTCCTTTGGATTATACTTTAAACTTCATCTTGACATGATATCAAATGATATAGAATTCAAACACGTACATCCATGTGTGTGCGTGCTAATAAGTTAACTTTGTAAACATTTTAAGCAATATAGCGCCATGTTGTAAGTGACAGTAATTCAAGAAATTCTATATTTATTAATCACTATTAATTATTTGTTTGAAAATATTTGATAAGTAACTGGAAAAGATACCACGATTAGTGTAATTCCTTTAATAACATTTTATTGTTATACATAAAATGTTATAAAAGGAATTACACTAATCGTGGTATCCTTTCCAGTTACTTATCAAATATTTTCAAACAAATAATTAATAGTGATTAATAAATATAGAATTTCTTGAATTACTGTCACTTACAACATGGCACTATATTGCTTAAAATATTTACAAAGTTAACTTATTAGCACGCACACACATGGATGTGCGTGTTTGAATTCTATATCATTTGATATCATGTCAAGATGAAGTTTAAAGTATAATCCAAAGGAAATAATATTCAAATTTCTGCAAAGAAATTGAAGCATTATTACTGTTAATCTACATTTTATGCATTTCTGCATTTTTCACATGCGTGTAAATATAATGACTGATGATCTAAACGATATGAATTGATTGAAAATTATGTGATGACCTGAAGACTCCGAATCAACATCTCCGAAAAAGCTCCCCTCATCGTTGATTAGTGAACTATCATCTTGAAAACCATTTCCAAATGTTTATGGTAAACAATGAATGACAGCGATATAAGCAGTAGAACCTGTGGTGTTGGACATTCCTATATTATATGCAGCATCGAACGTTAGAAGATAAACCGCTTGTTATTGTAAGATCGTGAATAAACTATGTCTAATAACGCTACACCATGTGCTCAGAGACACTTCTGCTTTACATTGAACTGAATTTGGTGATCATTTGAGTTACTGCTTACTGAAGATCTTATTTTGCCAATAGTGATTGGCGTGTGTCATTAAAATTATGAGTCTTTATTGAATATATTAATGATAAGATCAGTAATCGTAAAAGTGCTTCTCTGTCATTTGAATGTATTTGCTACTGATCTCTTTATTAATAACCCGCTTGTTATAAGTGTTGACAGTGACTGTTCATCAGATCATCATTATTGTAATTAAATGTCAATCATGCTCTATCACAATCAGTATTCTACCAAAGTTGCTTAGATCTAATATCTTTCCCCTTAAACACTTGTAATAATATTAATGCTTCTTCAATTGCAGATATTTATCAAACATTGCTATAAAATATTCCCATAAAAGATAAATATTTGCAAACTTGTACAATTGGAAAATATATTTAAATATAGAAAATTTGCACAATATTTTATTGATGATCTCTTAAAAATACTGGGAATACAATTGTGTAATAAAAAGATGATAAAATAGATAATAGAAAAATATATTATTTGCATAAATTTGAGATTGAAAAATGTTTTCTTGAGATTTTCTTTTCATATTTATCATCTTAATTAATTAAATTTAATTTACATTGCAGAAATGGTGATGGATCTGAAACCCAGTTTTCAGCAAATTTTTGAAAACACTACATCGCATGTTAACGTCACTGGTTTGGCCAATACAGTTATTTTTCGACGCCAATTCATTTTCAATATTTTAGGCAGTGTTTTTACAGTCATCATTGCCATCACTTCTATAATTGGAAATTCGGCTGTCACACTTGCTGTGTATTGGGATGAAACACTTCGACAACAAAGTGCAAATGTCTTCATTGTGTATTTAGCTATCACTGATATACTTACAGCTCTTGTATTCATGTTGCCATCAGCCGTAGCTGTTGCTGCAGATTACTGGCCTTTTGGAAGTGTCCTCTGCCGTGTACACACAGGAGTTAATTACATGTTTGTTTGCTCTTCCTCGTTCAATATTTCTCTGATCAGCATCGATCGAGCTATAGCCGTCATGTATCCATTCAATTACCACCGCATAATGTCAGTGAAGACCATACTCGGTCTTTGCACTATTCTTTTTCTGCTAGAATGCACTGGTGGTCTACTTAGTGGTGTGCCGAATTGGTCTACTTATGATTATTCTGAAGGCACTTGCTCTTTGGATTATACTACCAACAAAGGAGTCACATATATGTTCAGTACAGGATTTTCCCTTTGTTACTTATTTCCTGCCGTACTGGTTGCTATTTCTTATGCTTTAATATTTAGTGCTGCTAGGAAATCCAAAAAGGCACTTTTCATCAGGAGACGAGACCATCGAACTGAGAATAATCATCTTAACAAAACTATAAAAAGTATGGTAGTAACTGTGTTTGTTTATTATATTTGTTTCACACCCTATTCTGTAACGAAGGAATACAAAGTCTTATCTGGCATTGATATGCCTCCGTGGTTCAATTACCTCACAACTTTAATAGTCTTCGTTTCTTCTGCTACCAATCCTTTCATCTATGCTATATTGCGGAAAGATTACAGAGATGCTTTTAAGAAACTCATTAGAATTATATTGGAAAAGCTTTCATTTTGATTATATTTTGTTGGCGAATGAATATATTACTTTTGAGGCAGATTGTGTTTTAATAGAATATATTAATAGAATATTGTGTTTTACAAGAAATACTTGTAAATTACAACTTCTCAATTAAATATTTAGCCTTGTAATTGCAATAAATTTTATTTCGAAAACAACGCTGTGTTTCTTTATATTAATTACTTTATAAAATAATAAATATATTCTAATTAGAAATTTCATGTTCTAAATAAAATTCTCAAAAGGCTTTTAGAAATAATCAAGATAAGAAATATTTAAGTTTTTATATTTTCATGGATAATTTTATAGTTATAAGAAAAATGTAAAAACTAAATTTTAAATTTATTTAAGACACACAATAGATTATATATTTTAAAATGTAATAAATGATTTAACTCCTATTAATTTAAAAAAAAAACATTTTGTATTGTTTTTTTTATTTAATTTATAGAAAATATTCGTAATATTCATAATTATTCGCACAAAATGTTTAATTATAAGTAAATTTTTGTTTCAATTGATATTTTTTAAATAAAATTGAATATGAATTGTAAAATTGCAGATAATCCAGGAACCATTTTGTAATGTCTTTTGAATTTTAATAACATATTACTATAGAGTACGTGGGTTTGTGGTGATGTGGCGTGGGTAATACTATTCGCCTCCGTGACTTTGTTCACAGGTGCCTACCGGGTAAAGATAAATGAGTAGCAGTTTTTGGCCTTTTTGAGGCTGGTTAATCACCCAGTGCCCGGCTTTAGAAAAAAACAAAACTATAGAGAACGTTACTTATGATCAAGGTTAATATGTTATATTTCTTTATCATTTGATAAGATATCAGCAACAAGTAAACTGAATCATAAGTTTCATTCTTCCTTATTCAATACTCTCTGTGATTAAATCTTGAAGTTTCCAAACCTAAAAATTTGAATGCTACCACTACGCTTAGATCAGCATTTGGTATGAAATAAATTTTGATATTTTAAAATTATTTTAATGTATTCACATAAATAAAGTAATTTAATTTGGAGATACATAAAGAATAAATATTGTGGTGATACTTTGTATATCATTAAATCCACTAATTCTTAAATATTTTATTACTATTTTTGTATTTATAAATTTAGATGAAAACTCAATAATTCTTTCTTTATAGATAATATCATGTCTATTATCAAATTTAACTGGTTTTTATTGGGGAAAAGAGACTCGAGATTGGTATTTAATGCTGTATACTTAACAGTGCGTATTGATTAAATGATATTTTTTAAACATGATTCGCGAGAAATAATATTCGTTAAAAATATATAAGAAAAATAAATGATCACAAATATTTTGTAAACTCAAAAAATATTATAGAAATTTCTATATGCCTGAATTATTTTCATCAAATTATTAAAGTGAAAAAAGAATTATATATGTGTATTTGTTCACCATATGTTTATTATTTTGTTTTTATTTACATTAAGACACAGCAAATAATATTACCTCTTAGACATTATCAGAAAAGAGGAATTAAAAATTTTGTCCGTTTAATCATTACGAGAATATAACGTAATGTTCACTTTGATACATATTTTTAATAACAATTAACACTATGGTAAAGTATCATCTTAAACACCCCTTTATACTAATTACCAGTTTCAATAGTAAAAACAATCTGGAGTTGTGTAACGATATTTATTTAAAAATGTTTTTACATGTCTTCAGTAATTTACTACACACACCGGAATGTTAGAATTATATTATTGTTATAATTGCATTTTAAGGGCTAGGATTAAGATGATTCAATATCCAGTTTAAATAACTGGTTAACCTATTATCTTAACGAGCTTTTGAGGACAACTCTACGGATGATAATTTCAATTCTTTCTATATTTCATCGTCAATTTATTGGGATGCTCGTCAACAAACAACAAAGAAGCCGAAAACGGATATAACATAAGAAATCTTAAGAAGCAGAACAGATTTGCAGTAGCACGTACTTTTTAATTTAAAAGAACGCATTACTGCAAATGTCACGAAATGTTGCTGTTGCTCTTTCTGATAATCCCTCTGGGCTGACTGCGTCAGATCAGATCAATGAAACCACTTACATTAATAAAGCCGATACAAGAAGTGAACACTTATGAATATTCTCCAAGTCCAGTCCAAAGCAGCTCAAGATATGCTGAAGTTCAGCCTGCTCTTGCTGGCATTTAAAGTAAAAAGGAAAACTGTTGCTTTCACCAGAATATGAAGTACAATTTAAGTGCCCACTGGCAAGTTGAGACAGACATGTGTTGGTCTGCCTGACACAAGGGAGAAATCGGGTAAGTCCTGGTCTTTTGCCTTTATATCAGTTGTGAGGGGAGGCATTAAACAATTCTTTTGGAGGGGACTTTTGCCTTGAAAATAACTCTTAATTGTCACGAAATGTAACATCTTATTCAGTATCCAGTACATTTAGTAAAACAAACATAAGCATGTTTGTTTGTAAAGTATTACAATATTCAAAACAAGTTTATCAAGTTTATAAGGACTCATTTGAAATAATAATTAAAACTTGAATTTATGTTTAATGATCACTTATATTTTCATTTACTTAATATTTTATGTACAATCATATTAGGTGATAACGGTATTAATTGAATTATATAATCACCTCAAGGACCACACGTTGGGCAATCCAGGTTTAAATTAACACTGCTCATCTTATTGGACTTGGCATAAGATGTCATATTTCATAAGATGTCATGTCCTTCCTGATGTAGATTTCATTCCTGACTCTCCATTAAGTGATCGAAAAATGTAGTTTACCAATAAAACTAAATTTTATTATAAACTTTAGACGTCTTTTCTAAAAATATTGAGTTTTTGTTAAAATTTGAAAAAATACAATAAAAGACTGGAAAACCTAAAATTCGCTTTTTCGAGCTCAAAAATTTCTCTTTTGTTCGAACATGTTAAGAAATATTAAAACGTTGTGTATAC
Source organism: Latrodectus geometricus (assembly GCA_026290005.1). NCBI lineage: Eukaryota > Metazoa > Arthropoda > Arachnida > Araneae > Theridiidae > Latrodectus > Latrodectus geometricus. The sequence goes on from JAPDSC010043371.1 coordinate 41,128, forward strand.
AGCATAAAATTTAATAGCCAGACTGTTGTTTATTGAACAAAGAAAAGCTAAAAATATTCAGGTAATTTTTTTTATAAAAAATAAATATTCCATTAAAAACTTATTTATCAAAATGATATAAATGGATTTCTGTATTATAGTCACTAATTACCACGCACCTTGGAAAATAGCAATAAATTATTTTTTCAAATTTAAATAATAACTTTAAGATAAATGGTAACTAATTACTGCCACTTTTTGTAACTTCACAGAAAATTTAACTTGAATTCTAAGGTTTAAAAATATTGCCTTTCTCAGGAGAAAATTAATTTGAAAATGAGCAGTTTCAAAAACTTCATTTAAAATTTATTTCCAAGATGCTGTTTTAAATTATATAAGATTGGACGTTTTCGAAAAAATTATAATTAAGTATCATGAAAATTATCATCAAGAAACGTAATAAAGGAGTAATATTTTTAAGAATTTAAATTCTAAAAGTGTAGCGTGAAATTCATTATATGTATACCGTAACATTTTTTCAAAATAAATTACTCTTTTGATTAAATTAAAATTATATTTTATTTTTCTACAATTTATTTTATCTAAATAATGTTTTTAAAATTTATTTTGTATAAAAATAATACGATGACACAACTGTGTTATTTTCTTATAATTTGAAGTTACACTAGTTATAACGTTATTGTCAATTCGAGCATTTCATTTAAGGTTGTGTTTTAATTTATTTAAAAATTTACTGCTTACCTATTTCTGCTAGTAAGTACAAAGATATTAAATATTGTTTCAACTGCATCATAATTTTGAACTGTGATCTAGGGAAGTTTCAATGTTTGAATCGGAACATTGTTTTCAACTTTTTCATGTTGCTGTTTTTAGTAACACTTGGTGAAGCCAGTCTTTCCATCGGGGACTAGGAAAAAGAAATCAGAAATAGATTTTTCTGTTTTTGAACAAAATACCCCGCTTGAGAGTAGAAGTACGACTCTTAGCTTATAGATGGCAGCACCATCTGGCGTTTCCAATTTAAAGATAGGAAGCTAGAAAAGAACCAAGGCTTGGCTTCTAACATTTATAGAGATATTAATTTGTAATACGAACATGGAGGAAATTGCGACCACGACATATTTTACTTGCACCAGTCATCATTATTGAATATGACTGTCTTAAGTTGACTGGGAATCGAACCCACTACGTAATGATTGCAAGATCGACTCCCTAACCAACTAGTTCCACGATATTCAACTTTTTTTACACCAGTGAAAGAGAATTGAGACTTACTGAACATCTACTGTGCCTACACTTTCGCATAATCGGTATTTTTTCTAATTTTAGTACCCTATCTACAGTTTTCTGGATATTCTTTTCAAGTTCGCTCAAAATAAAAAGGAGGGTATTAGGCTTTTCTCAATATTTAATATACATAATCTTTCTTATCATTTTGCTTTTTTTTAGATTTTAGTATTCCAGATTTATATACAGCGTTTACAATGTAGACAAAATAGCAGTATTATTAAATTTAGGACTACTGATAACTTACCTAGTTTATATCCAGATGTAATGTTATTTATTACAGAATCATTTATTGATAAAAATTTAAAATTAAATTCACTCGCTTCTACGATCAACAGAAATAAGTGATGGTATCTTATTTATGAATTAATGAGCATGAAAATGATGAGAATCAGTTATTTGTTTTATAATCACTATGATAAATTTAAGCACACAAGACATCCTCTTATAATTCATATATTAGTTACAGACGAGAAGTTATGAATAATGATTAAAAAAAAGATATTATGTTTTTGACTAATAACTGCTCTGTCACACAGCATATTGTTTTCTCCCTGTAAAGGTAGATTGACCCTGTAAAGGTAGATTGAATTAATTATGTTAGGCCCTAATTTCATTAACCAGAAAGCAAGACGTGAACAAAATCAACCTATTTGGAGATGCAAGCCATGACAATATTTTTATGAATAAGGAGTATGTCATCAACTGAAATTATCATGAAAATCTTCAAAACGTACATTAAGTGATAGAGTCATCTTCTTATGGTTCATATTAGCGTAGCCGAAACATTTTTCAAATTTTTATACCTTCGTAATATGTTATAACTTATCAAACTTTCATAAACAAATTGTAGCACTTTTTGTTAATTACAGGGGAAATCCAGTAAAATACCAAGCATTCACTCTCAGTGAAGTAGATATAGGAAACAGAAGTGGAATACCTTGATTCCATTATAGATATTTGGATGGGATTTTATTTCGAAGAGTAATATTCTTCCTATGGGACTTTATTGATAATGGACTTGTTTTTAGAGCTAAAAGTTAGAAAACTCCCCAAAATTGGCGTCATTCATTAATAACAGCAATTTTGAAGGGACCGTGAAGTCTAGGCTTTTCCTATTTTATTTACATCAGCTTATGGAATTTCCTTTCGATCACATACAGATTTACTTTAGAATATGACAAAAGATATAAATCCAGAAAACAGGTGATTTATATTCATTTATTATATCGCAGGAAAGTTTAAACTTGAATTCGTGCCATTGCACAACATAACATGCTTAGTCTTATCACTAAACAATGGTTAGTTTTTTCACTAAACCGTGTTATGTGATGCAATGATAGATACTGCTAAAAAGGAATTTCTAATCTTCAATAAAAAATCAGTTACGGAGAATAATATTGATGGGTAAAAATGTGTTTTTTTGATCAATTTGGTTTCTAAAAATGTTGAATCTTTGATCAGAGATAAATACTCAAAATTATTTAAGTGTTAAATGAATAGTATAATATGTGATTTCATTATAATTTTTTGTTAACTATCGGTAATTAATTTTATACCTGTATCAAATGTTCTTGTGATACAATTATGCATAAATTAAATTTAGGATCATTTTAATTAAGTAAAAGAAAAACATAAAGCCTGTAACGAAGCAATATATTTCTTAGAAGAGTAAAATTATTTTAAAATTAAGCTGATTAGTTATTGTTTGATGATAGGAAAAATGATATTTGTTTCATAATATAAAATGAAAAAATCCTTCCTAAATTTTACCTCAATCATTATGTTTTTTTAAAATGCAAATTTAGTCAGACTTTGCCGCTTAAAAGGAATTCCAAACTTTTTCATCTAAGTGATAATAACGAAATATTCATCATAACTATATCTACTTGTCATTTAAACGGTATTCATATAATCATTTAATGATTAAATAAATATTTAAATAAGAGATACTGAAGAGTGTAATTGTTTTTATATACTCTTCATATAATTGATTTGCATAATTGTAAGAAAATTTGTTATTCCAGATACATTATTTCATCATATTAAATAGAAAAAATTCCTCAGAAATAATCTTGCCTAGTAAGTTAACTATTAAAATGAGCATCAAAATTTTGTATCGAATTTATGCTTTAATTAATTAATAAATAATCAAAAAATGTGCTCTTTTTAAACATAAAAAGACGAAGATATTGTAAATAACATTTCTATTATAACATTTCTAAAATAACTTTATTATTTATGCAAACATGAATACATTTACATAAAATGAAAACTTAAATTATTTTGAAAGTAGTTAATGTGTCAAAAATGAAAGGATGGGTTTAATTTAAAATATTTTACACTTTCACAGGCGGCAAAAGAAAAATTTCAATATATATTCAACTTTTTCATTAAATATTCATTAGTTACACTTTCAATTTTGCTTTAATTAACACCGCGACAAGAATAAATTTTCTTAGTATTGTGTGAAACTTCCTTTGTAAAGAAACCTTGACTCAAACACCAACGACTAATATAAGCCATGTTTTGTCCCAAAAAAGCATTGTTCTTAGCTCCAATTTTTCATTTTCTAGAATAATAATGATAATAGCACAACTTTTATCATTTTAATACACTGTAGTAAATAAATACTGCTGTTCTTTATAAACCTTAGAATAAGAAGAATAAAAGTAAAACATAAAGGTTATTGATGTCACAAATAACTCTTTAATATCAAACTAAATAATTGATTTAGTTCGAATGGTTAATACAATGTTTAATGAAAAAAAAATATTTTGCTAAATGTTAAATGCTAACAGCTGATATATAT
>JAPDSC010043371.1:45326-73777 GCA_026290005.1 Latrodectus geometricus
TATATATATATATATATATATATATATATATATATATATATATTTGTTTTATAATTTTAGGATTTACACAAGAGTGATACTGTTTAAATTAGGGTTTCAGACAAAAACCATTAAATTCAACATTTTACAATTTCAGACAGAAAAGTTCACATAATAGATATTTTAAAAATGTATTCACCAAATGCCTTTAAGACATTTTTCAGCTAATAATGCAATCAAAGTTCATATTTGATGCAATCAATATCCCTAATAACCAAAAACAATTTTAAATATTTATTAGTTAGAAATAGTCAACCATACTTATTTGTTCAAAAGATTATCAAAAGAATTTAGTTAATAATTAATAATTAATTAATAATTAATAAAGATTTTAATAATTAATTAATAATTATCAAAAGATTTAATAAGATACTTGTTCAAAAGATTCAAAAGATTGAATAAATTCCTCGTTAAAAAAAAACCCAATATATATATATATATATATATATATTGGTTTTTTTTTTAACGAGGAATATCTTGTTAGGTTACCCAGACAATAACTGCAACAAATATGAGTATTCGTTGTATAATTTGTTGAAAAATGATTTAAAGGCATTGGGTTAATATGTTATCATAAAAAATGAGTGTTTTTATAAAATGAATGCAATTAAAAGTTATTTCTATAAAAATCTATGATAAAAAAAGCTCTGGAGCATCTTACATATAATGGGGATTTTCAAATTTTATTTTTTTCTCTGGTTGAAGGTAAAGAAAAAGAATTATTAGAAATCGTATATTGGAATTATAGAAAATGAACAAAAATAAATTTCCAAGAAATACAATTTTTCAGGAAATATTGCAATTTTCTTCTTGTTTATAATCAGAAGCATATAATATTATACAGAGTTTTGGATTATTATGGATGATGTATAAAAGAAACAACGAAAAAAAAAATCCAAAATTTTTATATTTTCATTTATAGCTTTATTTGTTGTAGTTACCATTGATAACTACAATTAAAGGAAATATAAAACACACACACACACACACATATATATATACATATATATATATATATATACATATAATGTGTACAATGATAAACACATATAACTGTTAAATTTCAATAAACAATGAAATTTCAAAATCATCAAGTCTTTTCCAATTCATATTTCCCTGAAAATAATTCTTAAAACATCTTTCTCCAGAAATATATATTTTTTAAAATGTCCATAAATAGAAAACTGCAGTTTACAATTTTTTTAGCTATTAATAAATATTTATATATCTTAAAATATTGATGCGGATTTTCTAGAAAAACATTCTCTTGTTTATATACTTTATTTGCAGGGTTCCAAATACCATGAAAACACTAACAATCTTGAATAGTTGAATAGTGCGAAAGTGAAGGGATTTTGAGGTAGTGAAAAATAAAGCTTTTGAAGAAATTGTGTTTCTTCTTAAGAATCAAGATGTGTACCAATCACTTTTCTCAAGTAAACAGTTCTTTGAAATTTTTTTTTACGTTCTTGTTTCTGGGGATGTTTTAGTTTTATTAATTCTTAATTCCATTTCTGGACAAAACACCAGATGAAAGCAATAGCCCAATCTTATTCTTTATTGGTTTAATTTCTAAGAAAAATAATTTTTAAAAGTTCAGTTACAGGATTTCTCAGTGCACAATACAATCTATAATATTTTGAAACATAAAACTGTGAACAAAATGTAGTAATTTAAATGTACCATGTTTGTAGTAATTCAAATGTAACAAGATATTCTTAAAATCTTGTGTAATATAAAGAGTGAAACAAGAAATACTGTAATTTTTCTTATTCATAGATTCAAAATAAAAAACTAGTTATTCATAATAATTTATTTATCTTGACTTAATATTAAATATGTTAAAATTTAATTTTAAGTAAATATTTAATTAAATAAATTAAACTAAATATCACTTAAAATTAAATATGTATTATTAAATATTTAATTCCCATGGATAATATTTGTTAATACCTCTAAAATCTATTCTGCTGATTTTCCTTTCTCTTACCTCAATTCCTTGTATGAGAATAACGCAAATTAAAATATATATTTTATAAGAACATTTAGAATTTCGTAAATTACATTATTCCATATACTTTACACTCTTTTTTATACATAGAGTGAAGCAAGAAACATATTTTTAATTATTTTTATTTAAAGATTCAAAATAAAAGAATAATTATTTATAATAGATTGTTCTTACCCTGAGGTATCACTAAAAATAAATGTTTTAACTATTTTATAGCACACTTAATATTAAATATTTAATTCATGTTTAAATTTAATTCACTTACAATTTTGTAAATTACACTCTTCCATATACTTTAATTTCATAAATTTCTTTTTTGATTAGATACTATACTCATTCATAAATTTTAAAATTCAAATGACAACATTTGGTTCGAGCTATGCACATAATTTTGTCCCAAAGTACTGAATAGTCTAAAAGCCGAAAATATTTTTAAAATCATTGAAAAACTTCCGTGAACTGCCTTCAAATAGATATATTTAATGCATACAAATATATCCATAATAGACAAATTTATGTGTCATTTTAGAGGAGAACTAGAATATCTCATACAGCTACTTCGATAGACGTGCATGACGAAACAAGAATAGGAACTCCCGTTTTGTTCAAAATTGGCTAGGAACAAACATAGTTCCTTCTAATTAGAAGAACATGATTATATTATTATAGAGCTCATGATGAAGTACGTTTTTTAATAATTATCTACGCTGTAGAATTTTGTTTACAATCAATGCATGAAATGTGTGACCACGATAACATATTTTTATAATACTTAGTGATAAATCGTAATGTAACATATATTTCGGAATACAAGGATCATTTTGAATTGTGCTCTGGTAAGGACATTTTAGGTACTTAAATACAAATATTATGTCATGATAGTTATTCAAACATGCAAAATTCTCCCTACGATGAAATCTGAAATGCGAACAAAATCATCAGTAAACGGTGTGAATGTCTGACAAGCTTTTTATTGCATAGTCACAAAGAAGTAAATAGTGATGAGTTTTTTATCTGAAAAATTATAACTTGCTCTGAAAAAAAAGTTATGAATGTTGTACAAAATAGCTCTCAGCATAGAAATGAAGAACGAATGTTGCTTATACTATTTGTTATGAATCTTTGTTATCTATTTATTTTGAATTAATTTTTCATGATATTCCGATTCAACTTTAGAATTAGGAAGTAAACTCCAGTAAATTTGCACATTGATTTTCAAATTTTTACTGGAACTTTCTACCCTGTTATATTTCTTCTCTTATTAAGAAAGTGCTATTAGATATAAGTTTTAAAACATGCATCTTTAGTCAATTTTCTTAAATTTAAGCAATGTTAATGAATTAAGGAAAAAAATTATTGGGGTTACGTAATGAAGAAACAGAATGAATGCTTCACTGATATTAAATTTTTTCTAACCATCTGTGTTATTAAATTTCATTCTTGTTATGAATAATGTTGCTGAAATTCTCATGTACACTTTACATCAATATATTGAAATTAAACATGTTTCAATTATTTAAATGTTCTTGAATACAGCTGAAGTTAAATTAAAGAAACTGAGTTGTTATATTTAAAATCTAATTAAAAAAAACGTTGATACTCAATGTTTTAAACATTTTCAAACAAATAGTAATTTTTATCGAATGAATAGATTTTTTGGAGTCAGTTTTTCCATTTAATAGCTTTTATTTAAAAATATATGAGTATCTTTATGCATATTAATCAAATTTCACTGAATAATTATTGTTAAATACAATTATTGTCATATTTTTCAATTATTCAATTAATTTTCTTTAAGTATGACTTTAATATATTGCCAAAAGTATTGGTGTCTCACTTATATTTGTATATATGTAAGAAATAAATATTTATTATGCTCTGAGAAACAAATTCAATTGACACACATAACCAAGTTGAAATGTTAAACCTGAATTTCTTTTCATTAATATCATAAATAACTTATACTCGAATCATTCAAACACTCTATGCAATTATGGATATAACAAATAAAAAATATCGAAGTAACTTCGTATTTCCAGTAAAACAAACTCCTCCTCAGTCACTTACTGACCTTATTTTTCCGACACAAGATATGTCCACTTTTTCCTTTTCTGCTGACCCACTTTATCCAAGTGCAGACAATTGATTTGAGGACCGAGAGACAATTATCTGCCACTTGCAGTTTTCGCTGTCGTTTATCAGAATTTCTCTTTTTTCTTAAATTTGATCTGAACAATCACTTCCTTACTTAAGGAATTCCTTACATTCAAGTAATTAATTTTTAAATTTGCATTTAATTTCCAAAATGTGAATTAAATTACTCTTAAGCATAATTTGCAAAATTAGAAGTAATTACAATTTCCTTATTGTACTACCAAAAATCACCAGAAAAAACATTCGTTTTTTATAGATTTATTGGAAATATGAATCCAAATGTACAAATTCTCTGAATCATCACAAAAAACAAATATAATACGAGAAAAGCACTTATAAGAAAGAAGTAAAAATTAAAAGAAAAAATTAACAAGGAAAAGAACGTAAAAGGTGCAGTCTATAAAATAAGTTTGTTAATGTTCTGTCGTTTCAGTACAATGTTACTTAACTCCGTTTTTGAGAATCTTTATCTAATTCTGAAATTATTTTTAAATGTGTCATACAAGAAGATGTTCTGCGTTCTGAATGCCAGCATTAAAAAACTGGAATTAACAAGATGAAAGGATGCCTATTTTATTTAGATGTTATGCCCGGTAAGTCATGGCCTGTTTGTAGTATGAAATTTGTCACTGTCCCTTTGTGGGATTTTTGACAAACCTTTTTTCACAGGTGGTGTGAATCTTAGCATAGAGTTCGCCTGCGGATTTGGTTGCCTGTCAGATTTTAATATTTATTAATTTCTAAAAGCATTGCTATTTAAGTGACTCTGGAGGAAGTGGTTTGAAATCCTGTGACTCAAGTGTTCCTCTGTTGACTGGCGAGTTTGCCATTTGTCTCCCATCGGTACCCACATGTGACGGGGGCCATTGAAAACGATTACCTTGTACTTATAAAGAAAGTTCACGATTTTTATTTTTGTAACAACTAGATTATCCACTTCGTACTTAACATTTACTGAGTGGATGACTGCTTTAGAATCAACTAGAATAATAGTTTTTGAGAAACAATTGATCCTTATCTTGAGGTTTTCCAGAGCTATTGAGATTGCAAGGATAGCTGCATAAAAATTCAGTGTGAGTCCCTCAGGAATTTCACAGAAGTAAATTGGGAAAAGTGTTTACTCAATACAAACCAGCCACAGTGTTGTCATTTATTTTCAAGTCATTAATATAAACTCTAATCCATTCTGGTTAGTGTATTGTTCTTGTAATATATGTAATGTATTCACCTTTAATATTGTATCAGGAATGTTCTTTTCTAACTAATCAGCTTCTAATTGCTATTTAGTATCCGTTTACTCAAAAAATTAACCATATACGTTACACGTCACGAATTTGTTTTCATTTATTTCTTGTAATAGTTTTTCTAATATCTCTTAGGGAGATATTTGGATCTTCATTGAACTTGGCTTGCTTTCGTTCATTCATTGCGATGTTTTTAATTTAACAAATGTACCCTCTGTTTGTTTCTTAATTTCAGTATCTATTGGGGGGTTAGAAATATAGCTTTGCATAGCTTCAAATTGCTTCTGTAATTGTTCGAATAATCTGATAATTCGTTTTATATAAAATGGAAACTGTAGTGAGAGAGAGAGAGAGAGGAGGGATTCATTATTTTACATTAAGACAAAATAGTTTCATTTAATGATAGAAGTAGCTTTTTTTTACTTTTGTTCTTTTACAAGTATCTTATAAACTTGAAAATTTTGATTATAATTATTTTTCATTCATCTTAACAATTTTTTTTTCTTTTTAATTTTAATAATTAAAATTGTTTGATATATAAATCAGATATATTTGCGTGCTAAGTTATTGGAAAAATATTTATAACTATTTTCTAAACATTGAAGAAGAATTTACAATAGCTACAAAGAAATATTTGAAATAATTCCCCTTTTCTTATTATTTACAGTACAATTTACAATTGCTGTATAAACGCTAAAATATTTAAGCTAATGAAATTCATTGAAAATATAAAATAGTTACCAGATTTATAAATAATTTCTTATTTTGGTAATTGCGTTTCCTTTTCATATTTATTTACTTCAAAGCCCCCATTTATTTAAAAATTATTAGAGGTTATTAAGTAAACTAATCAAATAAATTCTGCAAATTTCAGTTGATATCGCAAAATTATTTTACATTGTACATAAATAATAAGCTTTATATATTTAAATTAAATTAAATTAATTATATCTTATTATAAATTAAAAAGTGGTTTCTTTGAATATAAAAAACAATTAGAATATTTTTACTTTTTTCTTTTTCTACATATTGCAAGCCAATCAACTAACAATAACTTCAGTATTTCTTGGGAAATGAGTTTTCAATTCATGGCTATTCAAATTTATAATGTCAGTTAAATAAAAACATTTTTAATGAAATTTCTTTTAATTAATTTATTCATTTTAAAATTATAGTTTTGATTGCTTTGCCTAAATTCATATCATTATGAAAATGTTGATTATGTTTAGAACGAACATAAGATGTTAAACGATACTGAAGAATAAAATGTAATTTTCACATAATTTAAAATTTGGTTGTCTAGTTAAATTGGAAACAATTAATAAAAATAGAATTATCATGCTACTCGTTATATTGTTGTCATTTCTTTCTTTCGTATACATAAATAATAAACTTTTACTAACTAGCTTTTTTATAACCTAGGTTTTTCATATTTATGAAAAGAGCTATGAAGAACCTATGGTTTGGTAATTAAATACATAAAAAGTTAGAAGTTATTGAAATTATAAGTTTATAGTTATAGAAACCAAATAGAAGATATTGATTACATGTTTTAAACAAATATAGTGGAAAATATAGAAACTTTTTAATAGATTTGGAATGTAACTTAAATTGAGCTGAATCAACATTGTAAGACAGACGTTAATGTTGAATTAACGAGAAAAGGAAATGATTTTCTCAAGAATACAAAGAAAAATCATGTCATGCACAAGTTTTTTCAGAAAAAAACTCAATGATGTTTAAAAAAAAATTAATGTTTAAATAATGCGATTGTAAGGCGATATCAAAATAAAATAAGAAAATTAAGAAAATTTTAAAACACTTAAAAAAATTACATCAAAAATTAAACAAAAAATAAAATTTAATCAATTCTTTAAAAGGTTTCAAGAAAGATTATTTTTAAATGTAAGACAAACAATAAGCAATATTTCTAAGATGGGTCTACTTCAATGAAGACCAGAATGTATTTTCATGTTAAGTGTTATAAACATCTAAACTATCACTCAAATACACACTAAAAATATTTCTTGCAGTTTCTGTGATTTCAAGAATTGTTTATTCAGTGTTAAAACTAAAAATAAGACTTTAAAAGAACTTCTGTGCAAATCAATATAGTTACTTTTCGAAAATTTTAATTTCAATGATTTTTTTTTCTAAATACATATAATAGATATCCCAAAAAATTACCATGCAAGGAATTACATAAAATTTATTCTTAAGAAATGCACAACTCTTGAATAAGTCTCTTTGCTATTCACTTATTGGTCATAAAACCAATTTTTTATCTTATTTTAACTAAGAAATAAAGATACTACTCAAAACTCTCACGGAGAACACGTTGATGAAAAGAATCAATGGTATATTAAGGTACTCACAATTTACAGAGAGTCCCCGTGCAAACAGCTAATCAAAGCAGATTTTGCAATTTATATAACTGATGTCTTGCAATGATTCCAATTTGAGCAAATCACCAATGCCACTAGACAAACTATCTCCATTTTAGAAAGTATTCATTAGACATAATTGTAGATGTTTGAGCCTAATTTGCGAACCAAGTAACAAAGTGCATTCTAAATCTTTTATTCATTGTTATTTCCAGATTTGGAATTACAGCAAACATTTATTTATATTATGAATTTATCTAATATATATGTGACAAAAAGATATTGAAGCAACTAAACAGAATTATTATTAATGATGTTTAGCTTATTCCTAGAAAAATATTAATGAATATCAAAATTATACATTATTAATTTTTCTTTCTATTATTAAAAGATTGATTGTAAATAGATGAAAATGGCATAATATGTCTATGTATTTTTAAATTGATTATTCATCTTGAAGAGAAAATGTAAGTAAATGAGAAAATGTATATATTTCAGAATTAAAATTTTAAAAGTCGCATTGTATTATTTTAAATGAAACACTAAAATTTTGGCGAAAGTAATAAAATGCTATCTAAATTACTTTTTTAAATTAGATCATTATAGCCAATTATACATTTCTAATTACTTAAATAAGCTAACACACAAATCTACGAAAAATTAAAAAGTATGTTTAGAAACTCAAGAAACAGAAAAATGGTTTTCCATTAATATCCAAATGTTTCTGTGGTCTATGAAATACTTAAGAAAGTGTTGACATGGATTTTACTCCTTGTTAATTTTTTGAGTTATATATCAAAATGCATATAAATTATGCACTTTTGAAAGCTACAATTGATTTTTTTCACAAAAATTTTCTATAAAACTGTTTTAAATATAAATATAGAGGTAAAAATTAATAGAAAGTTAACATTGAAAATTAATTTTCACTTTAAATAATATTTCTTATAAATTGATGATCAATCTCAGCCCCATTTTTCTTATAATCTCGTACATTTGAAATTCAGAATTTTCACACTTAAGCTTACAATAGAAATACAAACATTAAAATGAGGGAACATCAATAAAGTAGAAATGTTAATGATATTCAATTTAATAAGAATGAAATAAGTATAAAAGTCACTACTATTGATTTTCACATTCATTTTGTTCGGTTTATTAAATATAATTTCAGTTTCATTTGAGCTTATTTATATTTTTTTAATGTGTTAGCACTGTTAGTGTATACATTAAATATGAATATATATATATATATATATATATATATATATATATATATTTTAGTTCCTAACAATGATGACTATACTCACAGTGACAAATGTCTTAGTTAGATTCTGTTTCATACCTGTTACCTACCTTCTGATTCTTATGGAAATTATGACCATCATGTGTGTGTTAAAGGGATGATTAATGCACTGTATCGCATCAATAACTTAATTTAATTTAAATAAAAATCTTAAATAAAAGTTTTAACTGTATCTTGCATTCCTGTAGAAAAAAAGGAAAATTATATTAAATTTTGATATCGGTATAATTTAAAAATTAAATAATTGAAGCATTTAAGCTAATACGTATACTTGAAAAATTATTGATATTCTCTTTTTATAGTTTATCTTGTGAGTACAACTAAAAAAGTATGTCATGATAAAAAGTCATATAAAATCATACCATTTATAGTAACTTTAAAATAATATGTGGAATATTTGATTTGTAGAAAAAATTTATTTAATATTTTACCGAAGTAATATAGTCTTTTGTAGAGATTTCCTTTGTGCTTTCATCTGGTTTAAATTGAAAAAAAAAATCGAAAGATAGCTAATTTTTTAAATGAAAATACATTGTTTGGGTGTCTATGTTAATTCTAAAATAATATTAATTTTGATGATTCTTACAATTATTAATAGAATATTTAATTAATTTATGATTTTTATTATTATCATTAATAGTAGAGAGTATGATATGTAATATTTGAATAAATTCCATTTTGAAGTCTCTTAAGACATATTACAGTAAATTTTACATTTTTGGAAAAAGAAATTAAAAACAATACAGTGGTGCCTCACACAACGAACTTAATTCGTTTCAGAAGCAAGTTCGTAATGCGAAAAGTTCTTTATGTGAAACACGTTTTCCTATATAAATATATGTTAAAAAAATAATTCATTCTGTAGCATAAAATATGCTAAGATGCCATAAAAAAAAGATAAAATTTTTGCTATTATTTTTGTTTAGATACATACATCTAAAAACATAATTTTTCTAATTTTAAGACAGATTAAGTAGAGTCTAACGAATCTTGCACATCTTCATCCATTTTCTGCTTTTTGGCCGATGGTTTCATGAAAAACTTGTCCAAAGTCATTTATTTTTCTCTTTTCTTCTTCATCTGCTGGAAATAACGGACAAGAGTATCGGAGTAAAGATCGTTGATCCTGTTTGCTTCAGCTGAATCCGGATAGGGGGCATTGATAAACTCCTGAACTGCTTTCCATTTGACCAGGCAGCAGTTGGGATTGGTTGATTGTTTGATTGTTGATCCTCGTTATCAGATGACGCATCCCTTTGAGCATTGTCCTGTTGCAGGACTAGAAGTGCTTGGATCTCTTCAGTTGTCAGCTCTTCTTCGTGTTCCTCAATAAGCTCCTCTAGATCCTCTTTCTCTACCTGGCTTTGCGTCCTGGCAATTTCTTCTCCTCTTTTGTAATGAAGGTTCTGCTCGGCATTTTTTTCCAGAAAAGACCCGTTTCATCGGTATTGAACACTTGTTGAGGGCAGTATCCTTCCTCTTTAATACATTTTTGAAAGTTAATAGAGTTTTTTCAGCTTCTTTCTTGTCAGTACTGCCAGCCTCACCATGCATAGTAACGCTGTGGATTCCACACCTTTTCTTAAATCTAAAAAACCACCCCCTCTGCTGGCTTTAAATTCTTTTTCATTATCTTGATTTCTGCTACTTCCAGGGACGTTTTTCTTTAGATCGTCATTAATTATCTTGACTTTGTGACAGATAATATCTTTGGTTGTTACGTCACCTTCACCTGCCTGTCCTTAATCCAAATCGCTAATAGCTTCTCCAATTCCTCGTGGATTGAAGATCTATGTTTTTCATTAAATAGTTTTGATACTCCTTTGGATACTTTGGCTGATTTGATTTCATCCTTATTTGTCAAAATGATGAAAATGGTGATCTTGCTTAGACCAAACTCTTTGACGCGGTCACACTGTTTTACTCCACATTCACTCTTTCTAATTATTTCCTGTTTCATTTAAACAGAAATCACCTTCCAGTTTGTTTTAGAACCCATGATTTAAAAAATATTGAGTTTAATTTAAAAGGACGACTGCCGTGATACTTGCGTAAGTTAAGTGCAGTGACTTACGACTGCAGTGCCTGCACGGGAGGATGCAATACATCAGCAGCGATCGGGGAAGCTGGGGCGACTTCGTTGTGTGAAGCGAAGTTCGTTGTATGAATCATAAAATGAACGAATAGGAAGTTCGTTGTGTGCAGCGTTCGTTGTGCGAGGCGTTCGTTATGCGAGGCACGACTGTAGTTTTATTATTTAAGATTCATTATAAGATTATAAGAAATTTTAATATCTCTTTACCTCAAATTAATTAAAAACATGAAAATGATCATAAAATTCTGTTATTTTTATTTTCTAAATTTATTTACGAGATATGAAAATTGTAAAATAAGACATTAAAAAAACAACCAAGTTAATGGACATGACAAAGCAATGAAGGCAACTAATGTATTAAGACCAACTATGTCTCCATTTTCAGTTATTGATAAAATTTTTAAATTTAAAATTTAATTAACTCAACTGTTTCAGATTTTGGCATAATAAGTGGTTTTACTTGGAATTACAATATAAATAAATCTCATGAATTTATTCATGCTAATTGAAAATTTATATATTTTAATACATTCATTATTCATGAAAAAGCTAAATTAGTTATATCTCTGCAATAATAAATTTTATTGAAACTCGAAAATAGGAAATAAGAATATATTCCGCATAAATTGAGGGAATTTGCGATGATTCTTTTTGTGTTTCTAACCAAACGCATTAAATTTGCAATTCAATGAATGCAGAAATTTTCATAAATATTTTTATAAAGTCAAAGCTGTATCAAATAACTGATTTCTAATATTAATTAACTTTATGATATTAATTCAATTCTCTAAGCAATGCATTTCTAGGGAGAGAGATATTTGAACAAAAGAAAAATTCAAAATAAATAAATATTCATTAATGTAAGAGAACCCACTCAAATATGCAAAAAAGCAAGATACTTAAATGAAAATTTGTAATTTGTTATCTTATAACTCATGACAGCACAAATCACTTGGAGGGATGATTTACAATGGTATGTTATAATACAACATATCAGAGCTAAAAATTTAATGTTATTTTATATTTATAATCAAATTATTCTTGAATTAATTTAATTAAGCTCTTAATTTACTTTTTATTTTCCAAACATAATGAATTATGCTTAGCTTATTTATTTATTTTATTTGATTTACTTTTCATTTATTCTTTACTAGTTAATTTATTCATACCTCATTAAAAGTAATTTACAAGTGAAACCAATGTGCTTGTAAATAATTTTGGAATATAGTTGATTACACATTCTTCAGCATTTTGAAAGTATAAATATGTATTCATGAATATTCTGTGATTTATATTATTTTATTTTCATGCCATAAATTCCAGACATTAGAAAGTTCAAACAATCAACAGAAATGTGGATAATTTTATCAGTAAAAATTAATTCAACTGTTTGTAGTAAGTTTGTATTGATTGATAAAAAGTATCTCCACAAAAAACCTGATAAAAACATTTTAATTTAAAGTGTAAAATAACTGAAAAAGTAACAGATGCCTCTGTAAGTAGTTTACATACCAAAGTAAATACACATGTTTACAAAAATATAATACATAGAAATGAATAATTTTGAATACATAAATACAAAATTCTACCTATGCACATACATAATAAAAATAAGATAATATTTAGTGGACTTGTTTATCATTTTTATATCAAATAGGAGTCTTGAATGCAATTAGTAAAATTATGCTATAAATGTATGGAAATAAGAAAGAAAATATTTTCTAGATAAAATATTTTAGACAATGCTACTTTTCTAAACTGTTCAATATTTATTTTTAACTATAAATGATACTAACAATTATTGTAAATTTACTAAATATGGTGTAATTACAAATGCAAAAAAATAAACAAAAACTAAAGCAATTTATTTAACTAAAGAAATTAATTAATTACATTTATTTCTTTAAAAACTATATTTTTTTAATGAATAATGCAAATAATAATCACTGAAAACCAAGTAATTTTAAGCTTACGTTTTCCCACAAATATTAAAACAAAAGTAAAATGGTAGGTTCCTTTATTAAAGCATTTTTAATTGAAGCAAATAATATATCTCATTCAATTCTACATATTGAATTTATGATAATATCATACATTTTTTATTAAAGTATCAACGCATTTAACGTTTTATTAAGATTAACAACATCGTTTTTAATAATAATTGTGATTTTTAAATGTTTAAATAAACTTCTTTCATCATTGAATTCACATTTTGTTATTTTCTGAATACTTTATTATTATGTTATTTATATTTGTCATTTTATTTCAGTTAAATTGCTTTCATTTTTTTATTTTTAATTTAATATTATTTAAACTTGAATTTTTTATTCTTGAATTGTATATAATTTTATTAAATACTAATGAATTTTGAGAACAATAATAGTAATTATTAAAAGCAAAACATTTTGGAAGATAATTATTTAAACTTTCTTACCTAATATATTCTGTTGTAAATTTGTAACAAATGTTTGTCTGTCTCTAAAGTTTTCTTAAAAAATTGATTATTTCAATGATTCATAAAAAATTGGTTTGAGAGAAAAATAAAGTTTTGTAAAACAGTTTAGGTAGTTTTCCTTTCATCTAACAATCAAAAAGTAAGCAGAATTAATTCACATCAAGTAATAAATGCTATTAAATAAAAAAATCAATTCAAATAATTAATGCAAATTACATGGTGTAGTATGCTTCAACTATCATTGAATGATAAATGATAGTTTATTATTATCTTATTATTTTGCATTTGTCTTCTTAAAAAAGAGCTTCCAAACGACATTAGGCTACAATTTATGTGTTTAAATATAGTAAATGAATAATTATACATTCTTATTTAAATGACATTCCTAAAATATTAGAATTCGTATTTCTGAAATTATTTGGATTTTTCTTTCCTAATAACTTGTTTTAAAATTCATTTAAATTTATTTCTAATATTTTTTTCCAGCTTATAAATTATACAAATGTCTTCTTATAACTAATCTTAAATGTAAGACATCTGACTTATTGTCCCATATAACAAATTGAATCATAGTGTTTAAACAAAACAGATTATGATACGTTTTGTATCAATACAGATATTTCTAAAATTTCCTATCTCTTTATAACTATAGATTTATTTCTGATTTATGAGAAAACCCCAAATGAAATGGTAGTTGTGAAATGTTTACAAATATAGTAAATATTATTTGTGTAATAGTGGCCTACAAGTTGCATTCCTCAGGAATAAATTGAACTTTTTTGGATTTTGAAGGATACCACGTGACGATAGCCATTATATGTGACTGCATGATTATTGACTTATATCTCAATTATAAATTTTCTTCAAACTTCTTAATATAATTTAAAACTCAGAGACTATATTATGACTTTAGAGGCTATATTTTTTATTGACTAAACTTAATGACTTTAGAAATTAATTTTTAAAAATGTATAAAATAATTATTACATTTTTGTATGATATATAAAATTTTTTTTACATGCATGCAAAATGTTTTTATATTTATTTTGTATCTTTCGATGTATTATATGCATCGAAAGATACAAATGCAGTTGATTCCAGAACTATGAGCAATTTTTTGTTTTGTCTACTTCCGACCGTAATATCTCCTTCATTTCTAAATTTTCATACACCAAAAAATATATGATTTATTCTATGCATAAATAACATAAGTGTTTTATATATTCATTATTTTTTGAATTATCAAACATCCTAATGCGTCCAACATTTTATTGACACTTAGTACAATTTGGAAATTCGCCCGCAACGCCTGTTTTTATTTTGTTATTTTTTAGAATTCTTTCATATTTTTAAATTTAAAGTATTCTGGAATTCAGTTTTGACTGAAATTCGAGATATTTTTTAAACAAAAAGATTTTCAAATTAAAGTCCACTTAAATCATCAAAAGTAAAAATTGCCTAGTTAGAATTACTTTAAGCTCAAGAGAATTTCAATGTAATAAAAATTATGTATTACGTTTAAATGTTGAATATGCATAATTAGTAAAGCAAAATATTAGATTAACTATTAAAATATTTTATAAAATATAAAAATATTTTAATACTTAATATAATAATTTTGTAATAAATATTTTAAAAATTAAGATATTTTGTAAATGTAATTAATATTTCTTAAATATTTCTTAAATGAAGCATCATTATGACAATCAAAAGGATATATTGAAGAAAAATGATCCCATTCAATGATTTTATTTTCAATTCATTTTGTTTTCAATTATTTTGGCTACAATATACAAAAAATAATATCTCATTGATGATGTTATTTTATTTGTTAACATAATATATTGTATTTAAATAAAAATTTATTATTTTTTTAAAACATGAATTTTTATTCAATTAATTTATAAATGGGAGAGATAAAATTTTTTGTTAAAAAAAAACAAGATTTTTAATTTTAATGTACATAAAAGTATCTAATATTTCTATATTTATCTCCCCAATTGGCAAGGCCCATAAATTCATAGAAACATATATAACGAATGCACTCCTTAATATTTAAAACTTCTCTTTGTTTGAATTAAATACTCGATTGAAGTTCATCACTTAAACATTCAGCATTTGTTTCTCACGCAGTCATTTCGTTTCAAATAGATTCCCTAAATTATGCATCCAATCTATTTTGACCAGACTTCTGTAAGCAGGAGTGTCCAGGTTTGAATTGGCATGGTAAGGAAATATAAATTAAGGTCACTGCTAACTAATTATTTAATTTCAAATATAATTTTAGCGAATTCAACTGGGGATTATTGTAAATTCGACAAAGCGTATTTCAGTACCAAAAAGTTTTTATGTTCTAACGCGTAACTTATTTCTATGTATTGAATAATGTATAGCATATTTCCTTCAGGAGAGAATCTAAAAAATTATATTCCATCGTAGGAAAGGAGAATTTAAGACAGGATTTAATAGCATCAAATATATCTATTTCAAGTATTTTTCAAGATATATTGTTTCTTTTAATTTTCAAATTATAAACTTTGCTGCTTTATATCATATGCATAAATATCTGATCAAATAATGACTTTAATTACTAGCATAAAAGAAATGTTAATGATTTACTATCCCAGTGAATTCACGCAGCATTGTGTTGAGAGTATAGCAATTTTAATTTTTATGGCACTTCTAAATTAAGGTATAATCTAATTATTTTAGCATATTTATTGTAATTGCTTATAACAATGGTAAATTTTCTAAAAATTATGAATTAATCGAAAGTATTATAAAATTACTTTTTCCATTCCAGTAATATTGTATACATGGGTATGGCACTATAATGATTGCTTATGAAATATTTGCAACAGCACATACGTATCAATTTTTTTACAATTATATGTTTTTATTTTATTGTAATTTAATAACTGAAATATACAAAGGAGGTAATAACTGAAATATACAAAGGAGGTATTCTGTCATGTACTGAATACAGCATTTCGTTTATCTTATCAAGTAGCCTGGTTTCATATTCCAGAAAATAAATATTTACTAGTGTTGGATTATTTCCAATAGAAAATTTGTCTTAGGATATCATTTCTGGATTTTACTACAAACAATTCAAATATTTATTAAATGTTCATAATCAATAGAATACCAATTATAGGAAATTCTGCTATTTATTTTAGTATTGATGTGAAAAATTATCAAAACGAACATATACACTACAAGATTTCAGTACTACTTTAGAAATGTTTTGGAAAAATGATGAAAATATTATTTTAAATTTTAATAAAATAATTCAAGTTTGTTTTTTAGGCAATCAAGATTAATAAATCTGCGAATGAAAAAAGAGTAAGAGATTGAAGTTTATATGATTCTTATATTGCAATTTATTACAAAATATTTAAAATTAATACGCATATTGTAAATTTTCGAATTTGATATTTAGCTTAAAATTTACTTGAATATTACAAATTGACTGAATATTATAAATTGAAGTTTCAATTACTTCTTGAAATAATAAACTCTATTCATATTTTTTATTCATAAAAGTATTAATGTAATAACTAGTTCAACTACAAAGATGAAAAAAGGAGATTGAAGTTATAATACAGAAATCATAGTAAAGAAAATAAGTAAAAATTGATTCACCGTTTTAATTAGCAGCCAAATAAATTTCAAAGTTTAAAATGGTCAAGAAGAAAATGAAAATTCGTGTAAAAACAAAAATATTGGTCAATACACGAATTAGAGGTGATCTGTTATACGTGATAAAAAAGACTTGCGTACAATAGAATACATAATGCTAGTCAGATTTTTGTACAATAAAATGTATAATACTTATAGTATACAATAGTCAAGCAACAATTATCTACCAGAAGAACTAACTTAAATTATATGATTAGCTTTGCTAATATGTTTACAAACTCAATTGTACAATCGCAAAACTTGGAAAACTACTGCTTTAATTACATGCTATAAATAAAACAGGGAATGATAGGGTTTCTTTTTAGAGACAGTTAATTTAAATGATAAGAACACTTAATAAAAGTACTGTTCTTCAACTCTTCAATGTTAATCAAAAATATTCAACAATACAAGGGATGGAAATAGTCCTCCATTAAGTTGCAAAGGATTGTTTAAGATATTAGATGCTCAGTAGTTCACTAAATAATTCATGAAGAATAGTATCCAAGAAAAAAAATATTAAAATGGAATATAAGGACGGTTTGAAGGATAATATGCAATCAAAAATATTCATAAAAACTCTGGATGCAAGAAATAATGACACAGTGGCGGTAACAACTATTTTTATTTTAACTAATATATATGCAACAACTAATCTATTTCATTGGATTACTGGACATAAAGATGGGCATATGCTGAACACAAACAAAATTTTCTACAATTATGTCACAATTTGACATTTTTTAAAATCATTTTTATTTACTAAATGCATTTTTAATAAAACATTTTGCTATTTATTTATTAATTACAGTAAATAAATAATAATTTTGCTCAGCTAGATGAAATACTTAACTTTATGTTTGATATTATAAATTCTTTATTATTTGAGAAATTCGTAACAGAGGGGAATGCGATCTAAAAAATATTATTTTCTCTGTATCGTCTTTTAATAGCAATAAGTAAGTAAAATTATTTTAACAAAATTTTCAAGTTATAAAACAATTTATATTTACCATCTCTATATAGAGACTTTTCTCAAATTATGTACAAAAGTTGCAAATGAAATTGCAATAATTAATTTAAAGATCTTGATAACTAAATAAATTTCAATTCTTTAAATTAATGTAATTATTTTAATTATTTTTTATGAGAAAATACATTTTTATACACTTTTAAAGAATTAAATTAATCTTTGTTTTGAGGGAAAAAATGGCATATCTAGTTTTATCTTACCATATTAATTATTATTATTATTTTCATATATTTATTGCATAAATTATCTAATTTTATCCTTCGATAGTTTTTCTGAATTGCGCAATGGAGTTTTTACAATGAAAACAGATGTCAATCGAATAAGTAATAATCCTAAGGCAAAGTTGATTTTCAGAGATGCCCTTGGAATAAGAATTCTATGCATTTTCTTTACTTTTCCATACAATCGTTAGATAATTACGTTTTGGAAATACTTTATGATAACATATTCAATAAAAAACTGTTTTTATAAGGCTTTGTGAAGATGATTTAATTTTTTTATATTATAGGGATGCTTTTAACGTAAAAAATAACAAGTTGTATTTTTTGAATAAAAAATACTACTAATTAAATATTTTTCCCTATTCAATATTAAATTGCTCCGAGTTCAAAAAAATAAAGTAATAGGTTTATTTTTAATATATGTGTATATATATTTATACATACATACATATATATTGTGGAGAGAAAGCTTAATACACTTTGCACAAATAAATAAACATACTTTAGAAATAATAAATTATGTGTATTTATATGCTTAAGCTTTTTCTCTCATGTAAATTTTCCTAATGATAAATTTATTGTTACTTTTTAAAAATGAAAAGATTTTTTTTTTATGTTTTATGGGAATTATTTTTATGTAAGAAAATTTTGATATTCAAGAATTCTTTAAATAGTAGTATTGATCAATATACTACTATCACTATTTAAATTTAATATTATTATGCAATTAGTACAATTCTATAAAATACTTAATATTTAATAATATTGTGCAATATAAAAATATTTATTGTATAAAGTGATTAGTTTTAAGAATGCAAACAAACAATTAAGAGAAACTATATAATGTTCACAGAATGTAATTCATAGATGTAATTCTAGTTAAGAGAAAATTATATAATTTTCACATTAAAAATCATATTATGATATCAGTATGAAATACAGAAGTAACGTATCTGCGTTTCTTGTAATAAGTATTTTTCTATATTATTTCAAAAACTTATTTTTTTTTTGGTTTGATATTTACAATTATCGAGAATTGAAAATTGCTTTAGATTTAGCAAATAAATAAAAACACAATAGCTTAACATTTTCAAAATTTAAGATTTTCCTTCCAGTAACGAATCCATGAGGTTTATTATAAAAGAATAATAAAATACAGAAAACTGTAAGAAGATAATAAAAGATATCTCAATTTTAGTTGACATAAGTTTATTAAATGAAAAAAAAGTATTTCAATATGTATCTGCCAGAATGGACATGGCATTATATCACTGAATTTTTCTCAGTAAATAGGGAGGTTTCATAAAATGAATAGAATATTTTATCATAAATAAAAAGGTAAAAAATCCGAAGTAGCATGTTTTATTGACTCAGTGTAACAGGAAACTTAATTTTAACATGCTGCAATCAAAAAAAGTGTTCTTGGAAATTTCTAAAGAAGATGCTATTTTTTTCTCTTAAAAATACTGTTATCTAACTAATATTTTTTATTGAATATGAATTGATGCTTTTAACCAAGTTATTACGCAAAGCTTTTCATGATTAAATTTCAAAATGGAACAGAAATAATTTTGGGCACAGGCATCAGTTTTTTTCTTTTGTTTAGGTTAATTTCATTTGATTTATTTCTATATATATTTTTATTTGATTCGATTTATATCTACAGTTAATTTTATATAGCTATAACTCAATCACAGGAAATGCAGTTTAACATTTAGTTTGTTTATTATTTAATTAAATGTTGAGGCTAATTGCATGCGACACATGAGATTCTTTAATTACGAATAAACTTCTTCTTTAAAGAATCATAGTGGAAACTTAATCAAAACTTAGCTTGTGACACCAATTGTTCATAAATAAGAACTTTTAAAATTTATTATTTTGAAAAATGAACTGTTGAAACCTTTCTAATTAGATATTTTGTCGTTTATTTAAAAGGTTGGAGAAATTTTAATTGCTCTAAGGAAAAACTTTTTTTTCCTTTAATCAATATGAAATTAATAAACTTTAATGACAATAAGATTATACAAATTGATTCCATATATTATAGATTTTATAGCACACCAGAGTATTAATTTCTTTGAATTTGAAAAATGCAACTCCTAACATTTTTATTAATGCATTTACCACAGGAAGTATTTATTTTATAATTTCATCAATTTTATTTGTATGCTTCTGCATGAAATATTTAATTATTAACTAATGTGTAATTTAAAAAAAAAGACAAATATGTTTTGTGAACTCTATATGAATGAGATGAATAATTAAGACAATAAATATGTGTTTTCTAATACTATTTCATTAATTTTCCTTCAGTTAAGAATAATATTTTCATAGAATAGAAGTCTTTGCATGATCTTTGTTGACATCATTTTTTTCCTATCACATGTAATTTATTGCAAATAAAATTTCCACATTCTTTCAGTTCCACACACCATACTTCTATAAATCAGCTTCATCGTTGAAGGAGTAGTATTTCAATAACGAAACGGTGAAGAGATTTAGAGGGCAGGAAAAACAACCTTTCATTCTCAGAGCCGCTTACTTCAATTATTAATAACAAATATGTCCCTTCCAGGTTCGTTGTATCACATAACACTATTTAAATAGTGGGTTTTCAGGAAAGACACCATCCATCAAAGGCACACGGGCCACATGTAGCCACAGGAAAGCGAAACAGGGTCAGGCTTCTTTCTAGAAAATATTCTTTTACCGATGAAAAATAATGTATTCCACGCAAGTCTAGGGTGACAACAAGATACTAAAATATATCATTCTCAGGTGGGCTATTCTGGAAATTCAGCTCCATAGCACTAATGGTACTTTGGAGCAGGGGATAAAATTTATGATGGATTTGCCCTGTAAGTCAACACCTCCTTTTATAAATATGATTAATTTTAGTTTAGAAGTACTGAATTTAGTGGAGTTCAATATTAAATAAATGTGTGTGAAAGCTATTTTAAAGAATTATTATTTATTTAGTAAATATAAGCATTGTGATGTCAGCAAAATAAAAGCATTTTTGTTCAGTTATAAAATGTGCTTAAAATACAATGTTGTTAAAAGTACTTAATCATCATAAGACATTCTTTTCTGTTTAAATTTAAAAAAAATACCAGTGTTATTTATAGTATTTCAAAGGAAACTTTAATTTTATCTTACACGAAAAAGTCAAATTTTTCTTTTCTGAATGAACGTGATTACTCAATCACATACATTAGTATCTTAATTATTATATATTTTCTATCCATTAAATTTATGTACTTTACATTTTTAAATATTTTCGTAAAGTGATATTTTACTGATTGAATTTTTCTATTATGGTAAATATTTGTAAAAAGATTTGTTTTCTCAGATTTTATTGTCATTAGCATTTATAAATATGTTTCAAAGATTTCACTATCAAACATTTTTCTATTATTATCTTCTTGTATAATAAGTATGTTTCATGTGAACAAAAAATTCTATTTAAAATCCATATATATATATATATTTATAAAATGATTGTTAAATCATTAAATTCGAATGTTTTAATAAATATTTGGAAGGAGTCAAAATTATTTATAAATATGTTTTGAGATATCTTTCCAGCTTAAATATTTTTATTAATATTTATAAAGAAATAATACATAGAAAACAGGCAGTTTCATTTAAGTCTACTAATATTTCAAGCGTACATAAATTCTTTTTCTTTATAAGAAAACTGCAAACTGCAAGTGATAATTAATGAGTGTCAGTGACGTATATAGAAACATTGTTAAATATAAATAGGTTTTGAAAAATTTGCTCAAATAATAAGAACTTTCATAAAGTTAAATGCAGAATCAAATTTATATGAATAAAAATAGCTTTAAAAGAATTAGAAAATGGATTGAAAGATTAAATTATTACATTACAAAAAATGTCCAAAATACATGAATTAATCATGCAGACGTTACATAAAAGAGTGGCAGAACAGAATCTCAAAGATTATTTATTGAAAATTGATTTTCTTTAAATCTAGATTTTTTAGTAAATTCACATTTAGTTATTTTCAACTTATCTATTGCAATAGAATTTTGACTAGATTATTATTAATTTAATAACTTCATATTTATTTTGACTAAGATCTGTCCTGTCCAGGAACAATGAAATCTCAAAACCTTTTTAAATGATTTAAATGCGTCAAATACTCCGAGGCGTGTGTATTTATTCATAATTTTAAAAACTTATTTGCAGTTTTATAACGTAATTTATACTTGTTTTAATTTTTTAAGGGGACATACTTTAATATTCAATATTTTAAGTATTCGTTAAATTAAAAGATGAATAATTAATTTTAGCTTCAATAAGTACCTATTTTCAACAAACTACGGCCTATAGAATATGTTGCGTGTATAGTTTGCAAACACCTGAAAAGACATTTCGAGCAACTTTGATAATATTAAATATGACACATTTCTTACTTTTCAAATCAAAACAATATTTTCAACAATATATTTTGTATTAAAAATTTTGGTCCATCTAGTTTAACTCTCAAAAATACTCCAGAGTAAAATGTTTCACTTATTGATGAATACAAATTGTACTGAGAATTGGTTATCAAGAAAAAATTTCTAATTTAAACATATGTAGCTCTACTAAATATTTTATAATCTAAAGAAATTTTAATATCAAAATTTTTTGACTGAAAAGCATTAATCTGAAAATATAAGAGTAATATTAAGATTTGCTAATTAAAACTGTACACAAATATTTATTCTCATTTCATCAATTTAGACACATTATGACAAACTTAAATGTCGTATATCATATATTTTTAGCAAAAGTATTGTTTATTTTTTATCAGTTTTATAACTTTAATGGTTTGTCTTTGTTAAAGACTACAATCAATGTTTGTATTTGAATTATAAAATATAAACTGGTTTGGAATTGGTTGCGTTGTTAAAATATTACTATTCATATATTTTATATTTAAATTTAATCTGACAGCAAAATACATTGTTTTGTCATTCAAATCGTGATTCCACATAAAGATTAAAATATTCTTAACTTTTCAAATTAATAATTATTTTCCTATATAGTATGGAAATGCTCCACAGACATCTTTTTTTCGTTTATATTAACAATGATGATGATGTTTCGCCAGTATAAATATTAGGTTGGGGAAAAAGAAATTCATTATTTTTACGTGAACTTTATGTAACTTCTTTTGGATTCACCTTGTAAAAAGGTTTAAAACAGCTTTCATGTAGATTTTTAGGTCTCGCGTGTTACGACTGCTGACATGCGGTTAACTTCGATCATTTTTGATATTTTATAGACATTTTCGACAATGCTGTATCCACATGCGAGGTGCATCTCTAACAACAAAAATACCCGAACGGAATCGACGAAAAAAAATTGTACGTAATTGGTTGTTACAGTCTTAAATAGGACGATAAACACCTTTCACAAATTTAGCCACACGGCTATCTTTTTCGCCGTTACAAGAAAAAAACGAAAATGTATCGAATTTTCTGTTTGTTGTCTTCCATTTTTAAAACCTTGTACTCGTAACTGAATTAATCAAACAAAAAACCGCAAGAGGATATTTTAGTGTCAAATGTCATCTTTCCAACGAGCATAAATCTGAAATTGTTTGATAGATACCTCACGAGATATCGATCACTGCAGACGTCTACCGAAAAAATAATGGATTACTTTTTCCCCAACCTAATATTTATATTTTTAAGAATATTCAATTTAAAACGGTTTAAAATATGTCCTATTTACATTCAAATTATGCTTATAAATTCAGAAGAATTATATTCTTTAA
This sequence comes from Latrodectus geometricus, assembly GCA_026290005.1. NCBI lineage: Eukaryota > Metazoa > Arthropoda > Arachnida > Araneae > Theridiidae > Latrodectus > Latrodectus geometricus. The sequence continues at coordinate 69,747 of JAPDSC010043371.1, forward strand.
AAATACTCTAATATTTTAATGTTCATAAGTTTAACTTATCAACATTAAACTGTTATCTTTAACTTATGCAGAATAATTTAAATAGTTTTTATTTTGATTAATGTGATTGATGGTGATTGTGTGAGATTAAGTTAATAAGTTTACACACAGAGTTAAGTAACTTCAGATTGATTCGAATAAAATAATTAAATCAATGAAAGAGTTATTCTCTGTTTTCTTCATTTATCTAAAAACAATTATATGATCAAATAGTCAAAGAAATAAATTTTCATATCTGTGTATTATGTTCTGAAATAACCAATAATAAATATTATCTAAAATATTATCATTCATAATTATTCGATAATGATAAGAAACATTCTTTTGCAGACTAATGAACAGAATGAAGCAATCATTAATTAAATAAATTTAATAAAGCAGTTTTTAGCAAAGTCATTTTTTTATACTATCTTCATAACTTTCTTAAAAACTGAATGATACTTCAATTGTAGTGCCATGGTTCTTCAATGATTCAAAACAATTGTTGCAATTTATGTAATACTTTTTAAACGTTTGCTTATGTTATATGTATTTTTGATTCTTCATTTTTTCAGTTATCTAATTTTATTGTTTCTGTTCATCGACTTACTCTTTTTGAATCTATGCAGTTTAATAGAACTTTTTAATAATTATGGATTCAGAACTTTTTAATAAGTATATAAGTGAAGTATTTTTATAATCTATTTTCTCCAAATGTAGTGAAGCAATTTGAATTCACATGCAATTAAAATTATTATTATTCAGTGATTCAATAAGATTTAATAAGTATATGAATCTTCATTTCACACACTAGTGACTATAAATGGATAATAATTAATAAAGAGAAAAGCAAATCCAATTAATTATTATAATCATAATTTGCAGAAATATTTAAAATTTTTAACTGCACTGTATTAAGTAGTTTTAATGAAACTTTTTCCAATATTAATTAATATTCAGTTTGAAAATGCGACATGAATATGAATAGATAGCTTTATTTTACAAGAATACCTATCAAAATGTCTATTGTTCCTCAAGCTGTTGCTTAAATAAAGATATAAGAGAAAATTTGATTAACTACATATAAAAATATAATGTCATGGAGCTTTATTTCATAAATATATTGGTTTCCTGTTTAGATATAATTTTTGTATTTTAAAGCAAATTGCATAATAATGATTAAATATGTATCAATTTCATCATTACTGGCATGATAAAATCAGTTTCTTATTACAAATAATTTCAAACTATAATGCAATATTTTTGCTCAAATATTAAACAAAAAAATAAAATAAAGGTAAAAATTAGAGGAAATCCATTTTTATTTTTATCAAAGTAAAATCTGTACCGAACAGCAAGAAAACACTTTCCAATATTATGTTTTATAATAATATCCAATTTGCGCGTTTCATATTTTTGTATTAAATTATGGCATATATTAAATGACATAAACTCATTTTCAAACACACCAATTTTAAATTGATTCTCTTTTCACTTTTAACTGCAAAATTCACATTACTTTATTGAAACTTAAATTTTTGTAATGTTTCCTAAAACAATCATGCAATGTGAAATTCATCATTTCTAAACTCAATTAATTGAAGCTTCTATCCAATTAAATGTGTATGCAGATAATGTTTACAAAAATATAGTAGTTCATTTATTGGTTTTAATAACTTTTTATATGCATCACATATTATATATTTATATATATATATATATATTAATCTAATTAGATTCTTTACGGAATACTCTTCCCGTTTCTCGAAGTATTTCGATGTATATATATATATATATATATATATATTCATTTATTTTTTTATAACATCAATATATAAAATATTAATTGAAGAGTTTAACAAATTGAATTCAGAAAAATTTATAAGTTTATTCTGGTTCATTTTTAAAAGATATTAGAATTTAATAATGTGCCACATATTGTAAACTAAATAATTAATGAAATAAAATGTAGTATCTGTTTTAATATTTATAGAGAAAACTTTAAAATATCGGTTGATACAAGCTATAAAACAAAGTTGATAGAGCCAATTTCAACAATATTAAATCTTAGCGAACTGTATGAGATATACATTACAAATTCATTTGATTAGAAGAACAAAGTAAATAAACTGTGAAGGTAATTTAGCCTACGGAAAAATTGATATTTAATCGGAGATTGGAATTCTAAATGTTATCTTTTCCTGAAGGAATTTCGGCTTTCATAAAATTGATTGAATAAAGACTTTAATAATAATACAATTCCCGTGGCATTTATTTGAAGATATATTTATTAGAATCTGCTTGTATCTTTTAATTTGCTTTCTATCATTTCAATATTAAACATCAAAGAGCAACACATATCTGAAAGAACTGTAAAATTTATATTTATTAGTATTGTTTTTTAATATACTATAATCAAAAATTCATCTGGAAATATATTTGTAAAACAGCAAAAATATGATTATTTTTTGTTATAAAACTGTCCTTTTAATTTACATTATTTTACATGAGTTTCCATAATGAACTTATAGAGATCAAAATAAATTTTTTTTCTTTCATGTGTTGTGTTTATCTATTGTATCTGATATGAAAGGAAAAAAGGTTAGGAATTGTATCCAGTCTGTATCGTAGCCCTGTATCTCTCCCTTGATATATTGTAGAAATAAGAACATTCATTGAAATATAATGATATTTATTTAAAGTTCGAAGTTTTGGCAGATTTGAACGTAATATGATATATATGATCTTTGTGTTTTTAATAGATTGTCCGCTTTTAAGAAAATTCTTCCGATCTACATAAACGAACGTAAAATATACCTGATATTTACATTTGGTTAGAAAAAGTACTAAGATAGTTATTCAGAAATCATTAATTTAAATTTACTCATGCTCCAAAACAAATAGTTTTTTTTTCATCTGTGAAATGATTACAGGTTAATGAACTTTTTAAAACTAGAAAAAAGACAAACGCAAGGTAAAAAAAAATGTCTTATACAATATTAAAACTCTTAAAAAGTTTGTGTAAGTCAAAGCAGATACTTTATTTTTCAAGAAAATAACTGAATATAATTCAAAAATATAATTAGGTAATAATGCATATTCCTAATGTTTTGGTTTGAATCGAAATTAAACAGGTTGTTCGTATTTTTTCTAACAAACAAGTTTGACTAGATAAAATTACAAATTTTTCAAGTAAGACTACATTCACTGCAGTTTGATGATAGGACAGTATTTTAAAGAGAGAAAAATTCCACACTTACGATCTCAACAATTATGAACAACGTTAAATGAATGTTGCATTTAAGCATTTTATCACTTTATGCAGTGGACTGGATACTTGAGAATTTTTTCTGTGTTAACTATAGATGGATGTGAAAATAGACTACAGTCTATGAAATCAATACCCGAAAACCAACTTACATGAAGGAATTTCAAAAATTTTTTAATGTAGTTTTAGGTTATACACTACGCTTTGTCAGTCAGGACTCAACAAAGTGTTGCATTAAAATTCTGCATTTCGAAACAAATAGCTTCGAATTCGATTCAAACCACCTTAAAACAACAGGAATTAGATATTGAGCTTCTGCCTCCTACGTTAACAGTTCTCTGAATGGCACGTGAAAACTTTAAACTATCAATGAGAGAAATATGAATGTTTATTAAAACTTCTGCTATAAACTATTGTTATTACAAATTAAGTGTCATAACCATTCAAACGAAATATGTCTCCAGAATATGTTCTTTTTGAATGGATATGATATATTTTGGACCTTATAATGAGCGTTTCTCTATCACGACTTTATAAGAGGAAATATAAACTTTTGTGTGTAATTACTTTTCGTAGATCAATCACGTTCAATCATTTTAATCAATATGAAATAAAATAAAACATGTATTTAAATACTGACAGAATCAAAATGCTAAAACTGATTTTAAGTACATTTCACTTCAAGTTTGCCTGGAAAATTGGAACTTTATGAATAAATTAAATTTGTAGTCCTGATATATATATA
>JAPDSC010043371.1:85160-108206 GCA_026290005.1 Latrodectus geometricus
TGTTGTTTATTGTTGTCCCTATTGTTGTCACTTAAGCACAGCCGTAAAAATAATTGGGTAGATGTTAAATCTTTATGGTGGAAATGATATTTTTCTTTCTCAGAGAATATCCACAGACGTCTGTGATTCTAAGTATGAGCTGAGTTAGGTAAGTGTCATTGATCCATTCACGGATCACTAGGGAAAGAGGGTCAATAAAGTAGGGAAGACCCATCTGCCCCGGAGAAACAAGGTCGTAAGTGCCCTAGGAGGAGTTTCTTGGGAGGGAAGTGCTATCAAATACTTCCTTACAGTGTTTTCTGAGATTAATGCTTACTAAATGTGTTTCATTTTGACTTTGGTAAATGGGTACCTTCATTTAGTGAAAAGGTCCTACGTCATTACATAAATTGTTCAAGATCTATATTTCTTATACTATCATTTTACTGAAATAGCGGATATTGTGCATTTTACATTTTTTCGACACTCAGTATATGATTTAAACCATAGAAATATAGTATCTTCTTTTTTAAGTACATAAAACAAACTAAAAAATCAAAACAAAATACTAAATTTGCATAAGAGTTCTTAAATAAGATACAATTTAAAATTTAGTCAACAGAAGTAGAAATGAATATTAAATAGTTGTTAAAAAATGTAAGAAAAATAATAGAAATAAAAAAAATAAATATAAGTAAGTTTACATGTTTTTAAATGAATTTAAATTTTTTGCACTAAAAACCTCTAAAATTATTTTTTTCAACATTAAATTTATTTACTTATAAGTTTTATTCAATCACAAAGATTTCAATTGTTAACAACAACCAGCAAAATTCAAAACAGATATTATTTTATTGTTGCATAGCACACATGCAACCAATAACTGATTCTATATATATCACTATGCTTTCTCGATATATTTATAACCATTAAAAGATTAAATTTAGTAGGAAAGAGTAACAAAATTATTTTTATTCATTTGATAAAATGTAAGCGAATGATCCAACATATAAGAATATTTTTTCATAAGCTTTGGAAGGAATAATTTCTTTCTCTTATCAATTTAAGACTGCACTAATTTACGGATCATTCATACAGATAAGTTGCACTACTAAGATTTGTTGTATAATTCATTTGTATGAATGATATCTGAACAAATATAACTTCTTTGAATAATTTGATATGGGATTATTAAATTTATGCAAATTAAATACTTACAGTAATTACAATTTTTTTAAAAATAAATCTTCCATTCATAATTAAATGCTTAAAAAGCAGTTAATATCTTTGAATTATTTTATAACTTCTTGAAAATCGATTTAAAATTTTTGAATTCATTACATCTCAATAAATATTGATTCTTGTTTACTTATCATGGGACCAAAATATTTCAAATTTGTTTTTATATCTTCTAAAAAATGCTGCATTGGTGTTATCTTGCCTGATAACATCAATGAAACATTTGACGATGATATTAATCAGGCATTAAATATATAAATATGTGAAAATTACTAATATCATTCAACTTATATTTAATAAGATATTCATGAATTAATAAGATAAGAAATCAGAATTTTTCAATTGTTTACTCTTCTTTTTAGTTAAACTTAATGTTCTAAAAAATTATATAAAAAAAGAATTTTTTTAATAAAATATTAGAAAAATTGTTATAATTTTTGCTTTACTTAAAATACCTAGAAGATAACCCCACAATCAATCAAATATATTTAGCTATCATTCATTAAAACATTTTTTCACAAATATAGCATTTTTAAAGAGCATTAAAAATACAATAAATAAAGCAAAATAAATGAAGATCGTAGTAACACTTTTATCATATTTGAACCATGAAGAAATTTAAACTTAATTAAAATCTTTAGAAAGAAGCTTTGCAGTAACTCTTATCCATGGACATATTTTTTTTAACCAAACAATTTCAAAATTTTCTTTCTTAATAATTCATTTTACATTTCTTTTTCCTTGGACAATAATCACATTCTTTAAGCTATACATTGCCTTCTTAATTTATTAGATTTTATATAAAATTCCAACCTAATTGACATTAAGAAAAAGAAAGTTTTGTTGGAACTTCAAGAATTTGTGAAAAAACATTTTCTTGTTGCACAATTAATTACTAATCTGGTATGCTTAGAAACAAATATTTTGGAGATTTTTAAAGAATATTTGAAAATGTTAAATAAATAAAATACATTACTTATTTAATGGGGGCAAACTTAGTTACTACATGTTAATATTGAATATTCTCTACCAAGTGTGCTTCTTAATGCATCTTCATAAATAAATAACACACACACACAAATAAAAATGACATGATTATAATAATATTGTTCATTTGAAGAAAATTAGGCATTTCATTTACATAGCACCAAGCTTGATAAAGATAAATTAATTAAACATCATAATTTTGTTTCATTTCTTTATAGTTTTAAATTATTGCAGGGTATATCATGCATTCATATCCTGCATCATTCATTCTTTCATTTCTGATTATTAATTCGTTTTATTCATTAATGATTTATATTTTGTGTTGTATTTTTGTTATTCTAATTGTCTTTGATTGTGAATTATATACAATATGCTCACTTTACTTTAATATTTACTGTTATCAATTAATCCACATATTTAAATTTATTTTTTATTTATATACACACATTGCATGTATGTGATTAACTTACTTCAACAATTTCTTTTTAATTTAAGATGTTTTCTACATGATAAATTTTATGATTTTTAAGATTTTGTTAGCGGTGTAAACATACTGGTAATATTTTATTAAAATATATAATACATGAAAGACAGTTTAAAATTTAAAAAGAAATATCTTATTAAAATATTTTTTTCTTAGATATTAATCAATGACAAATGAAATTAGTCAATAAACTAGGGTTTCTTAAAATAAAGAGTTTATACAAACTTCCAGGAAAATTTATGTTTTGAAAATTTTGAAATAATGGTTTAAATGCAGATCCTATTCATCACGGATTATTTGTTGACATATTGCTATTAGATGTAAAAGGAAAATAACCTAAAGGAATGTATTTTTCTCCAATAATAATTTTCATTTTATCTTTTAATGCATGCTTATAATAGAAACTAATTATCTGAAAATATGTACAGTAGAATTTTCCTCTTTTTAAAATCAAAAATACCCATTGTGAACACAAACTGTTTTATCGAAAGTTAATTTAGATAAAATAAAAGAATTATAAGAGACCCTTTTTTAAAAATATTCCTATTTATAATAGAACAGATACGTTTCATTATACAAAGATAGAATTATATATTGAAATTATTTTCATAGACATATTCTGCATAAATAAATAGTAGAATTGCTTATAATGACTTTTAATTTCCTTATAAATTTTAATGTATAAGTATAAAATTGTTATAATTGAACGCTTTTGAACTTTACATATCTATAATGTTGCATAATATATTATTTTAAAAATATACTCTATAACACACCTTAACACTTTTGTTTCTTAAAAATAGTATATAATTATTTAAATGACAGTTTAAATAATATATACTATTCATATTTTGTTAACATTTGCAATTTACAACCTTAGAATTAGTCATTTTTAAGACACAATACACAATGACATATTATTGAAATTAATTTTTATTATAATCTGTTATGTATTTCAGTAATTTAGCCATAAGATATGCAATAATTAAAACAATGAAAAGACGTTTAAATTAATATATTTTTCCATACACGTTAAAGAAATAAAAAGATAAAGGAAAATTATGTTTGTTATTTACTTATGAATATTGTTAATACTAATACAAATTTTGTGTGATCTACATCAATCGGAAATCTTGAATATTTCATTTTGGCTAACATTAAGTTGATTTTCGCAATTAAAACTTGTAAAAATAAGATATTGAATTTTGTAAACAAATGGCCACCTATATTTCATAATTCTCATAAATTGCAAATTAACTATATTCTTCAAATCATTATTCACTAAATTATGATTTTAGGTTGTGTTACGTTTATTCTGCATTAATATTATTTATAATTGTATGATTTCCAGTGAATACGCAAATCTTGATTTACTTTTTATTTTACAAGTTGAATTTTTATTTTCATTTCGTAACTTATGAATTTCTTTTTGCTGTAATGCATTTATAAATCTGTTCTTCTTAGAACTAATTTTTAATACATGAAAAAAATTATTAAAAAAATGAATTGTTGAATATCTGAATCTAAATTGCTCTATGCGTATTATTTTTTCCCACTTAAACGGAATGTGCTACGGTAGCTCTCTATGATATTTTGTTTCAAATCTTGCTCAAAAAACTGAGTATAACTTTTCTACAAGTCAAAACTTCAGTTCTGAAATTTGTTTCTGTGAGATATTTTTCAAAAAACAAATGTTATAACTGCATAAAACATTTTGTTAAACAAATGAACCAAACAAAATGTTATTTTTCTAGAATTATTTGATAGATATAAATATTGATATTTATAAAAATTTTCTAAAATTTGAATTAGGATAAGATATATGCTACAACTATTTTGTAACGAACTGTGTCTCAAATCAATTTGCTATAAAATATTTTGGTCTTTTTTCATCTTACTCAAAATATAATCAAGATAACAAATGATTTTACCTTAAATTAATGTTATCTTAAAGAATAACTCCTTATATAGCCAATAAAGTGATCAAAAAGTGATTGCTGCCAATTTTGTTGCCACATAAGTAATTAACGGCACGTAAATCACACGAGAACTTATAAACGCATTTTTCATATTTTTATTAAATAATTAATTTAATTTGAATTAAGTGAAAGTCTCCACAGTTGTATAAACTTATATTTAAAGATATAACTAAGATAAGGTGTAATTTTTTTTAGAATTCTACATACAATAGTGATCCTTAACAAAACATTTTCTTGAATAAAAATAACGATGAAACAAAAAATAAATATCATGAATTAAAGTATTTTTATTGAAAATAGTTTTCTATTTTTATAGTTTTGAATATTTCTAATCTTTGTTAAGAAATTTTTTAAACATAATTATGAGCCAAATTTCACCTAAAATTCTTTGGAAACTTTATGTAACTATAAAACAATCATATTTCTATGATCACCAATCATAATTTCTATTAAATACCACCGAGATGTTACATGTTTATTCTACATAGAAATAAGTAAAATTAGACAAATTATGCTTATTTTCCTTTTACTTTGATTAGATCAAAATTTATTTTCTAATATGTTTCTTCTAATCCGGCTTTAGGTATAGTTTATTCACACTTATAAGACCAAATTCATCCGATTAAAACTGTAAGCAGCATTTACTTGACCGAAAAAAATTATGACTCAAATTTCATGTTTTTCTAAATGTCAAATTTCAGTTCTTCAAAAATACAATTTTAAATGGTATTATGATATAAAGCTTGTTTAATATAATATGCTTTTTTATAGACTTTTTAAAAATAATCTAAATTTCAAAAAAGATATTTGAAAATTGTAATGCATTTTGAAAAATATTTTAAACATGTTTTTATACCAGTAATTAAGGCATTAAACTTAGAAATTGAACCTGAATCTAAAAAGGAAAAAATGTAAATTGATGAGAAAATCTTAAATGAGTTGAATTTCGAGAAATGCAACATTCAAGTTAATTAAGAGGGAAAGTAGTCACTAATTTAAATTACTCAAATATTTATAATAATAATTAATTAAAAAAATTAATTTCTTTTTTGGACTCACAATATCTCTTAAGGTATAAAAATAGAGAATAACAAGTTTTAAATGTGTTTGTAAATTTTAAAATTAAGTTGCATCATTAGGAGTTTCTCATGGAAAACTAAGTCATTAAAATTAAAAAAAGCAATTTTTCAAAAAGTTTATTTTAATGAACATTTGCCTTAGTTCTTATTTTCAAATTTACATTTGAATTCAAATATGCACGTGAACGATGAAATAATTACATTGTTTCTTTCTTTTCATAATATTTTTAATATCCAGGCATTTTGAAAACATGCATTTTTCATTTCCATACTTGATGTTTCAAAAATGTTTATTTTAAATAGAAAAATAAATAGATGTTATATGGACTATGAATTATAACATTAAATTTGTGCACAAAACATAGTCATGAAGAAGGAGAAATAAAAGAAATGAGAAAATAAATGGGTTAAGAAAGAAATACATTAAGTAAATACGTTGGCGAATTAATATTCTTTAATTAAACAAGTATTATTAAAATAAATGTACAAAATATAATTGTTTTTTTTTGTTTTCTTAAGTGATTTAAATAATACAAATTTTATTTTTATTATTTTAAAAAGTAATAGTATTACATAATATTTTTTAATATGTTTTTTTTAAATATTTTTAATGAGTGCAGATAAAATATTATTATTAGGAATAACAAATATTTAAGAAACACTATTTTACTTACATAAATAAAAAAGCGAAAAAAATAGATGAAAAATTATCGAAATTAGAGACATTGAACTCTCTATAACATAAAGAATTCAATGGATTTTCCAAATAACTAATTACAATAGCTTCAATATTTCGAAAAATCAATTTATCTCAATGCTGTTGTAAATATCACAAGCATATTTGTTTTAGAAGTAGAATTAATTAATTTTCAGGAACTTATAAAAGTAATTATCTTTCGCACATATTTAACAATATGATTGGTGGAGTTCTGTAATTATTAAGACTCTGATAATTTTGCAGCTTATTGAATAGGATCAAATTACACTTCCCATTTTTTGGGTGCAATGACTTTTATGTGAAACTCTTATTAGGAGATGTTATATCGGATAAAATTTGAATGATCATAATAGCCCTTTTCCTAAAATTTCATTCTCTGTAAAATCTTTTATTAAGAATTAACTGTTCAGTTATGTTTGCCAGAAAAAGATTAAAAATACTTATTTCAAAGCTCTGAATAAATATAGAAAAATATATTTCCTGATTATAAAAATAAATTTTCTATGAGTCAGAAATACATATTATTTTTTAACACTCTTATTCAAAATCACTAAGTATATACATTTTGAAAATAAATTCAGCAAAAATCAGTAATTAAAGCTCCTTGAATTTACATAATGTGCATCAGATTTCAACAGCCATAGCTTTTTAACTGTTGTATAAGATTTTTTATACATATATAAAGAATCCTTACTTCAAATAGGAAAAACTACTCCTTCTTAATTTCATCAAAATTTTTGGAATTTATTCAGCAAGACAAGTCACAGAGTTTTTAATTTTGAAAATAAAAATATTCATTTCCACTTTCATTTAGAATAATTTTATTATTCCTATTCATTATCGTCATCACCTCTTGATGAAACTGGCTATCTTGGCATTTTATTCCATTTAACTTCGTTATTTTTATTAATTGAATCAGTATTAGTTATTTTCATTTTAATATTTGTATCAAGTGTGAAAAATGATCAGATTTAGTTATCGCTAAACGGTCATTTTTTTTTCTCACGAGAGTTGATTAAATCAGGACCTAAATGGGTTCCGAACCACTACTAGCATCAAGATCGGATTCTAACACAAGAACTGTCGAAGTGAAGGAAACTTTAATAATTATTCCGATATTTTCTAAGCAATAAAATTGTTCGTTATATAAATAATATTAATTTAATTCCTATTTTATCTAATACAATGGCAAAAATTAAATCTTTTTAAAAAAGTCTGTATTCATGTAGTTAATATTTAAAAAACTGTATTGTTTACATTTTTAATATATTATTTAACAATCTCTTTAGCTCTATTGCAGTCAATAATAGCAACAACTTTCTATTAAACTTTATCTGGGTGTAATCGTTTGAAAAAAACTTATATTTATTTGCAAAAGGTTTTAATAGGAATGCTTTATCATTTAAATTGTATTGCTATACAAGATATAATTTAGTGAATGTTAATACTGTTAAATATATTTTTTGGTTTCAAGGAGTTTCAACTGTGGAAAATATTAAAGGAAAATAATTTGCTTGAATGGTAAACATTGAAATAAATAAAATACAGGGTCACTAGGATATTAATTCACTAAGGAATAATCTGAAATTAATATATTATAAAATAATATTTCGATTTTAAATATTGATGCTTTTGAACCTTGTCGTGTTCACTAATGGCGACTGGGGCACGTTAAATCCGTCGGTTGCAATGTCCTCTATGTTCCCATTACAAATTAATGCCTCAGGCGGTGGTTTGAGCCAGGCCTTGGGTCTTCACTGGTTTGAATCTCTAAATTGGAAGATTCAGGTGGTGGTGCCATCTATGCGCCAAAAGTCGTACTTCCACCTTCGTATGATGCTCTATTAAAAAACGGAAGACGCTCCCTCTCTGACTTCATTCGCTTAGTCTTGACGGGTGAGCTTGGTGTTGCCAAGTGTCATTAACAACAACAACTACAACAACTTTTTGAACCTATAAAATATAGTGTATTCTGTAATATGAATTTTTCTCCTTAATATACTTTCTTTTCTACGTCTATTTTCACGTGAAATAATATTGCTTTCTTCAGAGATTCAAAGATATTTATGCAAATTAATTTCCTCTTTTGAAATAAAAATATTTTTCAATTAATGCTTAGTATTTGTACTAAAATACAACATATTCATATAATTATATAAATAAAACTATTTATATTTTTATATTAATGATTGCTTTAAAAAATGGGGTTTCTTAAAAGAAATACAATGAATGAAGTAAGCATGTCTTCTACTTTTCATTACTACCATTTAGGTCATAACGTTGGAAGAAAATGATTTCATTAATCATAAGAAGTATGTCAAATATGTTCTTGTAATTCTTTTTCGATACAAATCAAAAACACACAACATTACTCAGAAACAGTGTTTAATATATCGTTTTTGTCGATTCCTGCCTAGAATTTCTGTTGAGATGAATGACTTCAAAACTTTCTGACAAGCGAAGAAGAATTCTCTTTCGAAACTGAATGGTTATAGATCACAATTAATAACCAGTATGTCACAAACATTTATTAGAATTTAGTGAAATCATTGGTATGCAGTTTTTAAAGTGTGTATATCATGAAAGTTTCCATTCATCAAAATAACATTTCGTTCATTATCGTCCCTTATGTTATAAATGAAAGCATCCAAGTTAATGGAAAGATTTGGTCGACTTTAAGAAATAATGCTTTCAGATAAAATGGTGAACTTCAAGAAATCGAAAATTACAGTGTTCATCAAAAAAGAGAAGTTGGGTTTACATAATTTACTTTACAGTGAAATTTGAAATTAGGTATTCACATATAAAGTCATTTAACATTTTTTCTTTTTTAAGTTTATTAATTGTTATGGGAGTTAAAGAAATATTAATTTTTTTATAATTTATTTTGCATAATACTAAATCTTTTTACCAAATTTATTTTGGTTCAATAAAGATGTCTATTTAAGGAATTTGAAATACATGCACGAAAATAAATAGAGGGACACAAGGAAAGCATGATTCCCGAATGTTACCATTTATTACTTTGACATCTTTGATTAACAAATGAAATCTGATACAAATCATTAAGGAGTTTGCCAAACATAAACTCCCAGACAACGTTTCATGTTAATGAACCACATTTTCTTTCACCAAGGAAGAAAACTCTGAAAATTTCAAACACCTATTTGACAAATACACTTGCAGTAAACAAACGTGAAATATCCATCCCCACCTTATATATAGTGGTGTGGTACAAATCCAAAAAACTACCCTTCAAAAATATGCTTATTACCATTACACTTTCAATCCTATTGCTCGTGTTAATCAACATTGTTAAATATAAAACAAAATTTGAAAATTCTTTCGAAAATTTCATATTTCTATTGATAATTTTTTCCAAAACTAGAGATTAAACCAAAATGTTTTTGGTAGAATGTTTCAGTTTTGGTCCTGATCATTATATAACAACCAAGTAATAGATCATGTTTTTGTTTTCCACAGGCATATTTATCGGATTGATTGCTCCAGAGTTTTATGATTTATTTTTTTTAGGAAAAGAATATGAAAAATTCCTCATGTAAGATTTTCTGGAACTTGATAAATATTCAAATTACTTGATAAATATTCAAATTACATTAAGAAATCCTTACTCGATGTCAAAGGTGTCATACAAAGAGTCAAAGTAGAATAGTAGTAATACTAATTTGGAAATTCTATTCTTGATCTCAATCATTTTTGAATAATGGGTGTAAGTACTTTAAGTTTTCCAATTGAAAGTCTGTTGGATCCACTGAAAATAATGTTTCTAATTTCCGCTCATTTAAGTGCTTACTGCCACGTAAACCTGGTTTTGAAACATGGGTAACGTTTGAATGTTTTAAGATATGCTCAAGTTTTTCTACTCCTATCAAAAACTCAAACGCCTCTGGATAACTTTATGTTTATTATTGAATGTGAATCGATTGTTGATTGAAGAGATATTTCGGCATTTCTAAATATAAAGTGGAAATCCATTCAAATGTTTGATGAAAAAATATATCATGTCACTCCTTTGTTGTATTTTTCTTTCCTCCAAAGTACGACATCAATAGCATAAAAAATTTTATAACATCATATAATGGTAGTTTAAAATGAAATTGAAAGATATAAATACAATATTGAGGAACACTTTAAAATACAATTTCATATCTAAAAAATTTCATCATTTATTGATAATTGATTATTTATGCTTTTGTTGTTGTTGTTAATGACACTTGGCTACGCCAAGGCGACCCGTCACAGAGACTAGGCGAATGAAGTCAGAGAGAGCGTCTTCCGTTTTTCAATAGAGCAACCTCATACGAAGGTAGAAGTACGACTTTTGGCTCACAGATAGCAGCACCACATGAGTCATCCAATTTAGAGATTGAAACCAGTGAAGACCTAAAGCCTGGCTCCAACCACCCCCAGAGGTATTAATTTGTTATGGGAACACGGAGGACATTGCGACCCCACGGATTTAACGTGCCCCAGTCACCATTAATGAACATGACGGATCTTCGGCTAAGCCAGGATTCGAACTCAGCACCGTTTGGTAACGAGAACGATGCCCTAACCAACCAGGCCACAGCTGACTCTTTTTATGCTTTTAAAACATAAATAGCATTTGCAAACAGTAAACTGTGTTATGATAATTTAGTGTTATTTTCTGCTATTTTTTCATTTGACTTGATAGTTTTTATCCTTGTCTGAGCAGATATATTTTATTAATCCAAATTTTTCTATAACTATGTAGGATATATTTTGTACAGCAATATAGTAATGTAAAATTTTCTCTACATGGAAAATGGCAATATTTTGAAATATTTTCCATAATGAGAAAAAATAATAAAATAGGTATATAGCAATTATAAATCGAGCAAAATGAAGGAAAAACTTAATTAAATTATTTTTTGATTAAATAAATGAGAGTAATTTTATGGATAATATTAAAATTACACAAGTGTGTACAGAAAATAATAATAACATTTCAATGCATACAGAAGTATTCTAAAATTTACGATTTCGTTTTTGTTGATAAGTTAATAAAACTTAAAGAATTTATAATTTACTTATTCTATTCTTATTTATATTACTGTATTTATCGATCATGTCACTATGCACAACAATGTATGTTAAATTTTTAAAATTTCATAACTGGAGACTAATATATTATTCTTAATCAGGCTTGAAACGTCAAATATTTTACATTACCATATATTTTTTAAGATGAATATGCTATCTTAGTATAAAATTGCTATTTTTGAGAAGGGATAAAGAATAAATGTGTCTTTATATATTTACAAATTTGTTAATTTATTTATTAAACATAATAAGAAACAAAAATATGCCTCATGATCTATAATTCTTTTTAAATTTGGAAGATTTAAATCAAAAGATTAATTAAAAATTGTTAAGGGAATTTATGAAAAAATATATTACTTTATCTTAATTAAGATAATTGACTTGGAAAGTTTCATTAAAGCACAAAAAATAAAATAATCTATACATTTTGTATGTACTAAAATGTATAAATATTTGTATACAAAATGCAGTCAATACATAATGTAAAATAATAATGTTTGTACACATGTTGGATGATAATTTACATAACATTTATAAAAAGATCCCTTATAGCATTTATTAAAATACTTATAAAACTTTTTAACCTTTATATATCTTACATTTAAAAGGATACAAATTAACTCTATAGAGGAAAATTTTTTTATTAATTAACTCAATAGAAGAAAATTTTTTAAATCTTAATACGAAGTTTTCCTGAGAACAAACACGGATAAGTCACATGTAAAACACTGACTTGATCAAAATCTAAAATCAAAATAACAAACAACAGAAAAATTATAATTTAAATGAGATTTTTGCCACAAATTGTCAGTATGTCATTTAGTATGTTCTTAAAGCAATTGGCATATTATAGATAAACGTAAATCGATCATAAATCATTTGAGTAAACATAAAAATTGAAATAATTTTTCGTGAATGTAAATATAATGATTTGATTTCAAATATTTCAATACTCAAATTATAGTTAATACTTTTCAATATTTAATTTTAATTATATTCAATTCAGTTATATTCATTTCAATGTTCAATTACAATCAATATTGAATAGTCAAATATTTAAATAATAGTTTTCTACACACACATTATGTTTAGTAAAATCATATATTTTAAATATGAATTATTGAAACTGATGCCCCAATATAAATAGAGGAAAGTTGATTTCTTAACCTTTACAAAATTTTTAATTACATGATAGTTTTCCATAGAT
The DNA here is from genome assembly GCA_026290005.1 of Latrodectus geometricus. Classification (NCBI taxonomy): domain Eukaryota; kingdom Metazoa; phylum Arthropoda; class Arachnida; order Araneae; family Theridiidae; genus Latrodectus; species Latrodectus geometricus. Next base: position 97,918 of record JAPDSC010043371.1, read on the forward strand.
ATTAATCTGAAGTCATTCATTACAAAGGAGAAAACTTAAATCTTGCAGTGACATTCAGTGTCATATGAACTTGTGAAATTGAAATGGAAACATTTATATTCCTCTAATATAGATGAAAAAGTTGAATATTTCAGAGATTCTTGTAAAATATAGTATTTAATCATCTAATCTTTTCTAAATATGTTAAAGAAAAAATTTAAAAAAATACTTAACTTGAATTTTGTGGCTTTAGTAAAAGTCTTTAATTGCATTTTGGATTAAAATTGCTACTCAAGCAAATCTACTCTTTAAATAATTCCAAATTATAAATCTCTGCAGACATTAAAGAAAAAAGTTTGGAGAAGACGTTTTTTTCCAGTCAGTGTCCTTGTACGTTGCTGAGCAATGGAATGTCCCTTTTTCTTTTCCATGGACACTCTTTTCCAGGAGTCACAAAATAGATCGATGTCACTAAGTCAATTACCAGTCGCGCAAACATTCTTACCCGGGGTATCAGTCACATCAATGATCACATTTCACTGAAAGCAAAGTACCATCATTGCAAAACTGAAGAGAATCTTAATTTGTCACATTTACTATCACTTATGAAAATATCAATAAAAGGAAGCTTTTTTTTTGGAAATGTTTGAAACATTTTATTTATTTGCCTAACAATTTATGATATCAATGTACTTTAAGTCTCTTTTAAACTTTTTCAAAATAATTTGGAAGAAATACAGAAATCATTATTTTTTATATCTAATAAATTTCTTAGTATGTCTTTCACAAATGTTTTATTCTTGTCTCATTTGTGACAAAGAATTAAAATTATAAATCTTAATAATAATGTAATGTATTAAGATTATTGAAATAAAATTTATATAAGTATTAATATTTTATCCAAATTTTATTATCTTCTAAGTTTTCTCTACGTTTTATTCAGTTTTTGCATTATGTATTGTGATTAACAATAATTTGCTTAATTTTCCTGCATAATCTATTACCTGATAAATTTAAAATTATTAATAAATATTTATGTATAATTTATTTATAAATTATGTATGTTATAAAACATAATTTATTTTCCACTAGCTATTTAATGATATTAAGGATGACTTAATAATGCATATCAAATTGACAACTCTTTGATATTTCAAATATTTTTATGTGTATTTACCTTAACATTTGCATTTCAAACTACATGAACTTTTTCAAAATTGGCAAAGCAAAACTTATTAAGTTTCTTAATATATTTATTAAGTAAAAATATATTAAGAAACGAAATCTGAATACTGATTATTGTACACAGAGACACTGAATTGTACCTACCAATCTTATTTTGCTTATCATGACTTTTCTGTAAACAAGTTTCCCGCTTACACATTAATTTTTTAAAAAATCTGCTTTCTATTTATTTAGAAATCATTACTAATAGAATGGTTAGAAACGCTGCATAATTTGCATGCCAACTCATACTTTTAGTGAAAATATTTTTTTATCTTAATAAATCACTGATGCTTTGTTATCATTCTGCTTAATAAGAAAGGGACAATAATTTAGATAAATTCGTATTCTCTACATAAGGTACACGTTCCATTTTCAAGATGAGAAATTTAAATAAACCTTTATATAATAATATGATATAAATATAACTACACTAACAATATAAATTTGACACAATTATTCTAATTCTCACTTTACCTTACTCAAGTATTGAAATAATTAAAATATCGTATGCATTCTTGGTATTTAAGAAAGAAAAATGTTGCAAGAAATTATTTTAAGAAAGACGTAGATAAAATTGCATCATAGAATAACTGAACATTTTTCTCTATTGTAAAAATAATTTTTAGATTTACTTAAAACATAATACATGTATACTTCAAGGGTTTTAGAATTCAGCATGGAAATTTCATTTTTCAGAATTGCTTCATTCGCAAATAAAAAAAAAGAAATTCTATTCTTTTTCTATTTGAAACATTAAAAAAAATGATTTAACTGCAAGGATTCCTTAATATTTCCTGAAGTTAAAATCGTTAGAAGCATGAAAAGTTTAATGACTATGTGCATTTCTATAATTGAAGAGATAATGATCTTTATTTATTATAAATATCATACGGCATGAGAAACGAATAATTCATAAATGTGAGAAACAATAAATATGTAATGACTCTATGTAAAGAAAAAAAAATTAGCTATACGTTGTTATACCATTATTTCATTAAAAATAATTCCATTAAAAGTTTGAAAATCCTGTTTCTTCTTCAAAGAATAAAGCATTGCAAGAATAATATAAATATATGTTTCTTCATTAAGAGATCATTTCGAACAGCATATATCCGCTTCATAAATAATGCGTTTATCATCATAATTTTTATTCAATTAATATATTTCTGTAGTAATAATTTTCTCAGATTTCATTTACAGGTAATTTATAATATAAAATTAAATTATAGCCTTAGAAGTAGTGTAAAACTAAAAGTGTTTTCACTGATTAATAACATTCGCATTTTATTCACTCATTCGCAGCATAAAATTTCAAGTTGTATGAAGCGCTATTTTATTTGAATATAGAAAAATTGAACAGAAAAATTTTACTAACCATATTCTTAAAATTGTAGGATTGTTATAGTTATTTCACCATTAATAAATTGAGACAAATATATACAAATATAATAATCTCATAAAATGTAAATCTATAATCTTTTTTAAGTAAATTTGACATGTAAAGATGTCTTCGGAAATCATGAAAAACTTAAAAGATGCGTTGTATATTTCATTGCTGTTTTATTTTATCCCTAGTTATTTTGGAAGTACTTTTTCTCAATGTGAAGAAAAATATTACGTTTTCTTTGGTACTTTCATTTATTATGTCAGAAACTTGTCAACACCTAAAGTCCTCCTCATGAATAAATTTTTTGACACATGACCCAGAAAATATTAGACAAAAATGGCGTGTCAACTGTTGTTGATGACATCTTAGCTATTAATTATGTTTCGCAAATTGTTCTTGTAACGATAGACATCTTTTCTATACCTTGAGAAGAGTTTTGTACACATTTATTTATGTTGTTATTATAGCTATGGAAAGATAGAAATGATTTATTTATTGAACACTGTGGATAACGCTTTTGAAACAAGCTAAAAGTATCTGCAGTTTGATTTTACTGTATGTACTATTATTTCCGCTTAATTTTGAATTTAGGAACTTTTAATTAATGGCCAAATAAATGTTTATTACTTATATTTGATCTCTTTTTAACACTTCTAAATAAATAATTCAATTACACATACTACTATTTATAAATTGTTTAAAGTATCTATTTTATAAAATACATTTTTCTTAAATATATGAATTATTAGTGTCTTAATTAAAGCAGTTTGTTTCATTAATATCCTATAAAATGTATTTTTGGTATTACTTGATTTATATAAGCAAACAAATATGGAAAAATGTATCTAGATTTCAATTATATGTTAATATAACACGTTTGTAGTTAAAATTTATTCATTCGTAAATATTTTTATCTTGAATTATTATAATCTTTATATCTTTTTTAACTACTCTTAAATTAATGTTTTAAGTATATTCTTTATTTATTAATATTATTTATTCTTGTATACTTCAAACATTGTGAATTACTCTATTCAAAATTATTTATTTGCTGTAAAGTTATGAAGGAAATTCATTTGGGATGAAGAAAAAGTGATAGAGAATGTAAATCAAGTTAAGATATTCTCCTTGTTGAAAACTAAATTTGTTTAAATTACCTCTTTTTCCTGAAATTAAAACCTACAACATTAGTTACAACAATTTAAAAACTTTTTGCTATTTACTAATAATAAGTTAAAATTAATAATTATTTTAATTTATTCAAATTATGAAATACATATGTGTTTTTGTATTGTATATATAAGTGTCTGCTTAAACGTGTTTATGTACAGTCTTGTTGAATATCAGAATTACAGAAATGAGTATCACTTTATTGTAGGTGTTTATTAAAATCTACATTATCTTAAAAAATTTAAATTTTAATTATAAGATGAAATAAAAACAGATTGCATTATTACATTTGACATTTAGTTCCTTTTTCTAAAACTTAAATGTCACTTAATAAAAATAATATGTATATTTAAAATGTTTATAAAAAAAAAAAAAAAAAAAAAACATAATATAAATTAAAGATAGAATAACTCTGATTAATTTTGCTAACTCATTTCTGATTTAAAATTTAAATTTGAATATTGAATGCTTTAATATATCTGTTTTGTTTAAAATTGCATTTTAAAAATGTAAAATAGTTTATCTTTCTAAAATCAAACCAATATTATAATAGCGAAAAGTGTAATATATTTTCGATAAGGGATCTGCTATTTAAAAATATGTTGTGAATTTGTATAAATTATAATAAAAAAATGTAAAGTAAATAGTTTTTAATTTGTATTCATTTAAAAATAATATTAAATAATTGCAGCAATTATTCAAGTACCTCAAACATCTTCAATTGAAGATATATCTAACATTGAAAATCTAATATTTACTATAGGTTTAATGTAAAAAATATATTCAAAATATATATGTTCAATAAACAAAGAATATTCAGCATAACTGTAAAAATAAAATAAAATTTTTTAATTAATTTCTCTACTATAATACATATTTATAACCTATGTTGATAATACAAATGAGTACCTCATTATTCCATTTTTCAATATAATTTAATCTCATTATGATACGAAATTCCAATTAGTACAAGACCGCGCAATTAATGTCTAAATTGTTAGTCGCTTCTGTAATTTTCGAATAACCGTTTACATTAATCTTTAAAGCGCCTCTGTGAACTTGCATTTAGCACTTGAGCGATATTTTACATTCAGACGTCATTCATTTACTTCCGGTCCGGCCACTCCATCAAGAAGCCGCATCATGCATCATCCAACTGTCTCTGCTTCATGGGATGGATGTTGGAAAGATAGCACAGATTTCAGAACAGTGTCTCTTCTCGGAAGTAACAATTAAGGTAAAGTCTGGGGTTCAAGGGAGGAATTTCTTCCACAAGACTTAGTGTAAACATGCAGCAAATTACAATAATTTACAATGCATTATCATTGCTTATGACAAGCAGGATAGTTTTACACTGAATATTCCTTGACATTTAACCTTAATTACATTTGTAGTTAATGAATAAATTATATTATTAATTACAGCAAACTACTCATCCCAACAAATTCAAATAATTATAAATGGAAGGCATGATGTATTTATATATTAAATTTAATTATGGTCATTCAGTTTTCTACATAGATATTTTCAAAATAAATACATTTACTTAGTGAATTATTTATAAACGTAAAACATTAACAGGATAAATTTCAAATGATTAACATAAGAGAACATATTTTATTAAAAAATTATGAAATCAAAATACGAAGTATTACGGTAAAAATTGTTGAAGCAAAGTACTATTCATAAATCAACACAATTATAAATCATTAAATGCGATGTCAGACTTAATTATAATTACGTAATCAAATTTACAATTGTATGATTATTTAAAAGAACATTTCAAAAAGCATTAATTATTTCATAATGCACACACACATGAAAAGCGCGTCAGTGATTAAATATTTGCAAAAGTTTTATTTTTATTCTAGATCTCTATTTGGATATTGTATCAAGGAAATAACAAGTTGACACGAAGTAATATTTTTAACAAAACTGCCCACTTATGTAAACATTTTGAAATATGTTATTTAAGAAAATATTGTTTTTTTAACCGCATTGTAAATGCAAAGATCTTTTTGAATTTATATTTATAATTCATTCCTTTTAAAAGTATTGAATCAAAAGATGAATTGAATGAAAATTTTGAATGGTGATTAGGATATTTTTCGAGATTTTTGAGATCTCAATTCGTATTTGTAATCAATAAAATAGTATAATCTGAAATAATGCGTGAAGTATCTAAATCTCAATTTATTGAAACAAATGATTGAACAAATAATAAAATGATAAAACAAGTTTTTATCATAATTACTTTTCAGAACAGAAAATAACCATAATTAGTTAATAGTAAAACTATATACATATTTAAATAAAAATATTACATGAAATATATCCAATACTTTATATTACGTAGACTAAAGAACATAAGAAGGCCTTAAAAATATTATATTTGATATATCGCCAAGTCATTTGTTGCAAATGATGTTTTTGCTATATGTGCATCATCCTTATTCTTTTTATCTAGAAATACATTTCTATTAAAGAAATTCTTTATACATTATGCTATTTTAAATGAAGTTTTAATATTTTTCCATTACTTTGACATGAAAATTATTTTTAGTTTGTTGTTTGTGTGGTAAAACTAGTTAAGGTGCATATTGAGGCATACCTATATAGAATTAAGTTTATTACATATGTTATCAACAATATTTCTTCATAAAAAATACAAAATAAAGTACATTTAAAATTAACATTGGACTTTTTGTATTCTGTTTGCATTTAAAAACATGCATCACTTTTTTTGTTAGTGGTTAAATTATTACAAAATTAATCTTAAAATGAAACAACCAAGTTTTACGGAGAAGTATTCTGATCAATGATAGATTATATGACTATATAGCATTTTATAAATTAGTGATAAAAATAATTATTAATAATTTCTTCAATAATTATCTTCTGAATTAATGATTACCTTAGATGAGAAAATTTGATCTTCTGTTTTCGATTTATTTATTTATTTTTGAAAATAAATGCATATTAAAAAATAAGGAATCACTATCTTTCTTTTTTATTCCTGTTACTTAACATAGTTTATCATTATGCTCTTTTCAATTCTTTCAAAAGCAATTAAATTTTACATACTATGAAATCAATAGTAATATTGAAGTAAAATAGATAAGTGTCTAATGTTACAAAACATTTTAAGAAAATTCTGTTACTGGTTTTGAAAGACATTAATCTATTGATTTGAAATTTATAGAGCTCTGTAATTGTAAAAATAGATATATTCAGCAGTATTCTTTTAGCATATGCGATGCCCTATCATCATTATGAATACAAAAATATCTAGGTATTATTCACAAAATACAAGTTAACAAAAACTAATTATAAAAGTATATTTTAACTCATTTTAACATGCATTCTGAAGAAAATTAGAAAAGATTATTAAGGGAACAATTATATAACTATCTACTTATCTTAATTGCCAATAGCTACGAAATTTTTAAAAAAATGTTGATATGGTTTAATTTTGTTTGTGTTAATGCCCTATAATTCTAATCTACATCAATATCACCTAATTAGGTGATATTGCTGTAGATTTTAAAAAGTCACTTAAGTGACTCTTTAAAAAATACGTATTTCATTTCTCATAATAATTGTTCAAAACATTAAACATTAGCATTTAAATTGAGTATTGTTTTTAAAAAAAGTTTTATACACAATAGTTACTTATAAATGCAATAGTAAAAAGCTATTATCCTAAATAGGTAGCTTAAAGAAATAAAAAAATTTTTTCTAGTTATAAAAGGTTTGACACGTTAAAAGAGTGTCAGATAAGAAAAATATTTACTGATAAGAATAAAATTTATGAAGAAAGAGCACATTAAATGCATTTGTTATCCAAATGTTTATATGTATATTTCCAAATGTATATATATATATATATATATATATATATATACACCTAAGTCTGTTTTTACACGGTCTTTTTGTACACGGTTTTGATATAACACGGTTTGAAAATTGAATATTTTTAATTTTTTTACACGATTTTATTCCATTTAGCACGATTTGAAATTTTATGTACTTAAATTTTTTTTGTCAAATTTAATTTTTGCGAAGTATGTTCATATCACAAAAAAGTATTTATGAAAGAAAAAAGTCTGAAACCATCGATAGTATCGATAGTTTGCGAACACTAGCTTAAAGATTTAAGTGAATTCCCCTTTAGCGCGTACAAACAAGTAGGGGAATTCCCTTTATGTGCATACAATAAAATTTACTGGTCAGAGCAATTGAAACGTGTTAATATTTTGTGAACTGTCAATGCAATAAGACGTGTTTGGTAAAGAAATTTTTTGCAGGCAAATTTGATTTTCCATTAAATTTAATTTTAACGCATTAAGATAAAAGGTAAGCCAAAAAATATTTTGTATTTATTCAGTTATTTATGTTTTTTAATTTTGTTAAATATTTTATGTATCCCTAAAAGGAAATGTCAGATATAAAACTAAAACGGAAGGCAATTTCTTTGGAAACCAAGATTAAAATTTTAGATCGCCTTCGAAATGGAGAAGGCTCAACTGCTCTTGGTAAAACGTTCGGTTTAAATGAAGCCACAATAAGAACTATAAAGAAAAATGAAATTGCAATTAGGCAATCGGTGATTTCTGGAACGAACCTATCTGTTAAGTCTTCATCATACACTAGAGATGCTGTTAAAGAAAAAATGGAAAAATCACTCATAATATGGCTGGAGGAAAATGCCCAAAAAAGAATTCCCGTAGACGGAAACAATATCAAACAGCAAGCATTAAGGTTCTATAAAATGATAAAAGATGAACAACCGTCTACATCCACACAAACAACTGCTGAGAAGAGCTACGTATTTTCTGCAAGCACAGGTTGGATGAGGGGATTTCTCCATAGGCATGCGCTTCATAACATAAAAATCAAGGGCGAGATTGCTTCTGGAGATCAGAAAGCCGCCGAAGAATACCAACTAAAACTTAAAAAAATAATAGCGGATGGTGGATACAGTCCAGATCAGGTTTTTAACGCTGACGAAACCGGTCTTTTTTGGAAAAAAATGCCGAGAAGAACATATGTGGCCAAATCGCAAAAAAGTGCTGGGGGTTTTAAAGTTGAAAAAGATCGAGTCACATTTTTATTGTGCAGTAACGCTTCTGGAGATCGGATGTTAAAGCCCCTGTTTATCAATCGTGCATTAAAGCCTCGAGCAATGAAAGGTGTCGATTTTGATACATTGCCGGTTAATTGGATGGCCAATAAAAAAGCATGGGTGACGACTACAGTTTTCACAGAATGGTTCATTAAATATTTTGTGCCAGAAACTAGAAAATATTTGAATGAAAAGGGCTTAGAATTTAAAGTTCTTTTGTTGGTAGACAATGCACCCGGGCATCCTCAGTTGGAACACGAAAATGTACAAGTTTTGTTCCTGCCACCAAATACCACATCCCTAATCCAACCACTGGACCAAGGAATTATCGCAACATTCAAAACTTATTATATCAAACGAACATTCCAGTAAATTTTGGACACTTTGGATAGGGATAAAACTCTAACAGTAATTGATGCCTGGAAAAAGTTTTCTATCAAAGATTGCGTTACACATGCTGCTTTAGCATTGTAAGATTTACGACCATCAACCTTAAACGGATGTTGGAGAGCAATTTGGCCAGAATGTGTAAAAAGTAAAAATCCTGTGGAGAAAAATACAAACGAATATCCCAATATAATTGCTTTAGCACACGCAGTTGGTGGGGAGGGTTTTGATGACTTGGTATCTGATGACATTGATGAACTGATGATTGATAAAGTTCTTAGCGAAGACGAAATATTACATTTTGCCTCACAGAATGCTGATGTTATAGAAAGCAGTGATAGTGAAGAACCTGTAAAATTAACTGAAAATTTAATTCAAGAAGGGCTTCAACTTGCAAATAAATTAGGACACCATTTCGTCAAAAATGATCCCAATGTCGAAAGAGCTGCACAATTCCAACGTGAGCTGAATTCTTGTATGGCTCGTTACAAGGAATTATACAAAGAGGTAGCAAGAATTGGCGAACAACGGCTCATAACAGAGTTCATTTTTCAAAATGTAGATGCCGAACGAGCAAGAGAAAGTCCAGTTCAAAATTATTCCAGCGATGATAGTGAATGTATACGCGTTCGAAGCAAGCGAATGCGAATAACTGATGACGACAGCAATTAAATTTATGTTGTTGTATTTATGATTATCACTTATTCTATTTTATTTTATTTTTTACCTTAAAAATTGAATAACCTATTCTTTTCGTTCACAACCTAGTTTTTTAGTTCCTGAACTTGCCATACATTTAATTTATATTACTTTTAAGATTAGAGTGCATATCTTTTTTATCATTAATTACTATGCTTGTGAAAATAAGCATTATATATTTGATTTAATAAAATAAACATGAATTCTTGTTCTTAAAAATTCTTGTTTTTCACTAATTTTAATAGGTTTTAGAGATTAGGAACAAATCACCCATTTTTGTATAAGATCAATGTCTTTTTTTACACGTTTTTTTTT